>JAUZNC010027305.1:0-18412 GCA_034780395.1 Vannuccia rotundouncinata | reverse complement strand
GGTCCGCTTTTCCAGCCAGGTGTAAATTGTGCAAACATTATTTATTGAGTAAATGTATTTCATCATATTAATAAATAGTGTTATTTGTATCTTGAAAAAATTGTGAACTAAGACCATAGGTATAACTTAAGTTTCATCCTCATTATAACACTCAGTTTAACTGACTGTTAGCCGGGAATTTCAGCAATATCTAATCTCTTCACAATTGTTTGATCCTTTGACCCCATTAAGTTATTCACTGATCGCCAACTGATTACTATTACGTTTCATTATGAATGTAGTTTGCAATTATTGACAGTAAGTTTAATCAATTGGGACAAAAATAATATTATAGTATTTGTACTGCTTTCTCATTTTAAATAAATCTATCTTTAATATTTTAGGCTTGTATTTCATTGCAAACCCATTCCGTGGGAACAGTTTAAATGACTTGATGAAGGAAATTATAACCAGTTGGTCCACCAGTGAGCACAAGATGAATCTTGATATTGAATCAAACAGGCCTGATCATGTGTGGAAGGAAGCTATAAACCAAATGTAAATATTTCAATTTTTTGTATTGTATTTCTATCCTGTAGTTATAGCGTCAGGGATTGCTTAGTGTCCACCCAATTATATCATTTCTTGCTACAGTTGTGAAAACACTAGATTTGAAACACTTTTCACTTATGGTTCATCTAAAAGACTCACCCTATTGTTACATTTCTTCCATTGTCAGAAATTCAGGAATGGAACTGAAAAAAACATGGCTCAATAAATTACGTTGGATTTCACTTGGATATCAGTATCATTGGACCGAAAAGGTTATTGTTGTATATTATTTTGTATATACACAGGGATGGCCGAAATTAAATTTTGATTTCGACAGTTACTTTTGGCCTTCCTGTATATATAGTTTATTCTTATTTAAGTATATACTATAGGTAATATTAATTAGATTATCATCGGTCCAATATCCCAATATTAAACTGGAATATATTTTGCTGGAATATTGATTAATTAATTTGTCATTACTATGGCTCAGACCTACAAAGCTGGTAACCAATCTGCCTTTCCCAAATCGTTGGCCAGTTTATCACGTGACCTCGCTCGTATCGCTGGTTTCCCCGAATTCATTCCAGAGGCGGGAATAGTAAATGTTTATCATCACAATTCATCAATGGGCTTCCATGTAGACCATGCTGAGATAGCTCAAGAGGTTCCTCTTGTGTCTTTGAGGTATTTGCAATTAACCTGTTACCGACGGTATGCTAAAATTCAGATTTTTTCAAAAACATGTTTTCTGCATTTTTATTCGCTGAAAATTCAAAATAATTGTAACTTTGATAATTTGGGAAATTCCAAGTTGACGGAAAACGAATTTAAAGTCTAATGGAAAAGTATATTATAGAATATATTATATTATTTGATAAATAGAATCATATTAGGAATTATATAATATATAAATGTAATTGAAAAATATATACAAATATAAAAAATTCGAACAAATCGGAAATACATAAAAAATACATTTTGAAATGTTATACGAGAAAAAATATATAGAAAGAGATTTTTATATCACGCAGTTATTTGGTTATTTGATTTTTAGCTGGATTTACTAGTTGGTAGCCGAAGCAAATTGTGAGCACAGTTTGAGTCTTTACGTTTAATTCATATACGGGCATCCTAACAAACCACAATTAAATTTCGGGAAAAATAACAATCTCCGGTGTCGTATGGCTACGCAGGGAGCTTAACCTATAAAATGACACACCAAGCATTGATTTTCTAATGTTGTATGACTTCGAATGCCTCTAAAGGCAACTACATAATTAATTTTTTTGTAAATTGTAGTAAACTGACAACTTCTTTTAAAATTATTTAATAATATTATATTGTTCTGTACATATATAGATAGTCGTAGATTACATCAAACGGCGTTCTGACCAATCTTGAAAAACTTTGATTTTTAACTACCTCTGGAAAATCTTCGAAAAGCAGGCTTCCACGAAAATGTCCAGTTTTGGTGGGAAATCCGACTTTTAGGAGGTTTTAAATACAAGGGGTTCCAATTTTTTGCTCGCTTAAGCTCCCAACCATGTTTCAGACTTTTTCATTAAACCTTAAATCATCCCTGAAAGATGCCTCATTTTAAATCTTCACCAATAAAATCATATTGTGCACTAAGATCATTGAGACGTACGACAGCACCTAATAAAGGTTTATAGAAAGGTTTATTTAAATATTCGTAATGTTAGTTGTGCGTGTGTGCGTTAGTTGAGCTCACCACCGAATCTTCCTCTCCTTGGCTAACTCACCCCCTCTCGATGACTCTCGATTGTGAAAGAGAAAACAATACCTTAAGTGTAATTGGAGAAGTAACCTTGTTGCAAGATTCTTTCTATTTTTCTATCCAAGTGGAAATGAATACAAAACAAAAACATTAATAAATGCAATGTTTATAATTATGATTCGAAAGGAAAAAATGAAATTATAACAACATATCTCTAATTTACTCGTTTATGTCACCGTGTGTGTCCCCACTTCATTGGTTGTTCACTTATCTTTGGAACAATGTTTTCAGGCTATTCCATTAAACCTTAAAATCATCCCTGTATATATTATGATTTTATAATGTTTATAATTAAAGTTTTATAATTATTATAAAACTTTAATGATATATTGTGACAACCCTAATGCAATTATGCGCTTTTTATTAGCACCCTATAATTGGTTTTATTTCTATTACATCGACTGTGTCTCTTTTTCCATAGTATGGGTCAACCTTGTATCTTCCAATTGGGAGGACAGACTCGCACTGACCCAGTGACGTCCTTTCTTCTGCGCCATGGGGATGTTATCATCATGTCGGGCCCCTCACGTCTCGCTTATCACGCTGTCCCTCGTGTGATAGTGGATCCAGTGCCGAGTACTCATGTCCCATTATCAAGGTGTCCTTGGTGCGACAATAATAATTCGGAAATATCGATTGAAACTCTTTCTTGTGACAGCCTCGAATGTCAAATTCTGGCAAACTTTGCTGCTAATAATAGAATAAATGTCAATGTTAGGCAAGTTTTGAGAAAAGGAGAAAACTTTCCTATCTGAATAAGTGTGAACTGTTGAGTTTTTATTAAACTATTGTGATATTTGTTTTTAATAAGGATGATCTTTAGACTCTTGGTAATTAGAAAAGTATCCATAGTATTGTGTTTTTATTAAATCTGGTACTATTTGTATTGCAAAATATACAATTGATTTTCGACAAGAAAAATTTTATAATTACTAGGTATGGTCCGGTGGGTCAAAATGTGTCATTTAGAAGTTGGTAATAATATGTTTCAAAATCAAATTTTTACACAAAAATATTTTATGTATAAAAATTATGTTCTTTAGAAAAAATTGAATTCAAAAATATTTCGTTAAATTTAAAATAGATAGCAAAATCATAAATTTATAACAAATTTTTATGCAATATGTATGTCTGCTTTTTTAGATTGTACACTTTTACATATATAGTATGTACATTCTTTGAAATGGTAAATAAATTAAATTCACTTAAGTAAGAATGATGCTTTATAGTTCTATCAATTCATTTGATAATATCATTTATATAATGTTGATTTTTAATAAAATCTTAATTCAATGATTTCAATTAAACAATATGTTTGACAAAAAACGATACTTAAGTGGTGTATGAAAAAAATCAATCTGTTATTTTTGTTACAAAAAGATGGACCATCCTGAATGGATTATTTGATAAGAATCAGAACCCCTTTGATGTGAATTTAAGCATCCATGAGAACCATATTGAGCTGACTAGAACTATCCATGCTTTTTATTGTGGTAGGAATGTTCTGGAATTATTAATATGATACTGATTTTTAACTTTAAAATTTTGAGCACTATATGCACTATTTTATAGGTTATGATTACTTTTATTTCTGTTAATCTGAATGACAAAATTTTGACTCTTAGTTAAAAACTTCCTTAAATTATATCGTAATATTGTCGGTAATTTTAAAAGTGATATTATGGATGAAAAATTGAATGAGTCAAGTTGTGACAAATGGCGGACCATCCCTGAAATACATATAGTTATATTAAGATAAAGTTTACTCTTCATAGCTTGTGTTATAATAATCCCAATTATGAGGATAATTTTTGTTAAATTAACATCATTTAATCTCAATGGGAAAGTAGCATAGGTACGAATAATTGAACTAATATTACTATTTTCATTAATTCTATATTTTAGGCTAACAGACTATAATAATACCTATTTGTTTTATTATTTATAAAATTTTGGTAACACTTTAAGACTAAGTGAAATATAAAAGGGTGGTTCGCGTACAAGAACATTTTATATTTCTGATTGATTCCAGCTGTATAATCGCTAATTATATAAATTAATAATTCAGTTTCAAAGTCACTTCAGTGTGACGCATTACGTTGGTTATATTGAATATTTACTTTCAATCTCTTTCGAATTCATTATTATCATTGCCTACTTATCACTGACAATCTGTTTGGGAAGGTGCTAATTTAAACTTTTGTTCAAAAATCATAAAAAGATCAAACCTTTTGTCCAAAAGTTTAAAATTAACCTTTTGTATGTTAAATAGTATATGTTTATTGTTAATTATTTCAAATTGTTATGAATACATTTGAAACCCCAATAACAGAAATCGAAATTAGACAATCTGTTTGAGAAGATACTTTTGTACAAAAATCATTGATCAAACATTTTGTATATTATATATAATATGTTTATTGTTAATTATTTTATTTCAAATGGGTATTTGGTACCTATATGGTTTTGAATACGTTTTCTTCCTATTATAGATTTTCAATGAATGGAAAATACACCAACTTCTTGTGAATTTTTATTGAGTCTCAAGGAAGCAATTTAATATTTAAATGTCAACATTTATTTTACATATACCAATCTCAGTGAATTATTTAATGGAGATGGGGAGAGAGGGTAGTGCTAAATGTGACGTAATATTGGAGGGATGGTCTGTGACGAGGAAAGGCTCAAACAATCGTGAATAAAGCGTGACGTAATTTAAGGACAGCCCCATATATGTATTCAAAATTGCATTGACTATTTTTTATTAAAAAATGATTTTGTTTTAGTCTTTAAAAATATTAAAATATGCGCACTTCATTTGTTTCGGTTTTGATTGTAAAATATCTGTAATTCGCAATTTCAATATGAGCAAAAGGACTTTCACAGATGAACCAAGTAAGTATAAATTGTTTACGAATTTTTAAACAATTATAGATATACTTTTTATACAATAATTAGAAAAAAAATATATAAGAAAATATATTGAATTGAATATTTTGCTAATACAAATTACAAATATTTATTTTTAATAATTATTAATTTATTATATCCAGCCCAATTCCGTAATAAGATCCAATTTAACCGGACCCAAGGCCATAAATAAAATTCTATAATAATGTATTTCATATTAATTAATCAACAAACATCTTTTATTTTACTACAAAAATATAGTCTATAGATGATTCTGCAGATTTTGGCCATAAAATCAATACAAAGCTTTAAAACAATCTTATTTTTAAGCTTCTGAATGAATGTGTGGTAGACCCGCCTGGCCTCTGGCTGAGAAATAAGATTGTTTTTAAGCTTTGTATCAATTTATTGATTTTGTGACATAATGTCACAAATTAATAAAATTAATTTACAGCTGACTTCTGCAGGATTGCCTAAATATATAATAAAGAGTAAATAAACAAATAATCCTAAACTAATCCTTTTTTTGTTCACTCATAAAAATTCTACTTAAATAATCAAGTGAACTGAAAACCAAAAATTATAACCCAAAAACCAATTCTACAGAAGTTATATTAAATTTTTTACAAAAAAAAATGTTTAAATTTTTTTATAAGAATATTTTTTAAGCTTTGTATCATTTTTATTTATTTTTTATTGTTTTTATCAATTTTAATTTATGGGTGAATTTTACAGGATTATATAGAGGGGAAATCACCTCATTAGAATCAACACAGTATGCATTATTGTTGCACAATCTACATGGTTGTTAGTGCATGGATTATAGTCCTTATTGTAAGAAAATTCTTATTATGCCTATTGTTTATAAGGTAGTTGTATGCAGTCAAAATGAATGTTAGTAAAAGGCTACACATTATGATATCAGAGCTAGCTATTGAATGACATGTGTTTCTAGTACAATTTTGTAGTTTGTCTATAATACTTACTAATTTATTTTTTATTCAGATACATTTTTTATTATTTTATAAATTATATTTTTGTATTCTGCCACCTAATTTTTTTTACATATAAAGTGAAGGATATGGACATCAAAAATGTGTAAAATTAACAGTTGAAAACGGGGAAGTATAACAATAATAGTGAACCAATTATTTTTTTATCATAACTAGAATACAGAACATCATAGAACACAGATAATATTTCAATTTGTCCATGAACATGTTAATTATTTAGCCTATTTTGTATACATTTTGTAAAACAAAATCATTATGGTTGCTGATAACAATTTTTATATTTGTCCATCAATTATTTTTCATGGCTAACAATTTAATTAGTTTTGTTAAAAGAGAAAATTATTTGAAAACAGATAGTTTTAAAGATCATGCATAAACAAAATATTTACTGATAATCTGAAAATATTGCCGGAGTAACCATGTTTCAAAAAATATTTTTCCAATTTACTTAAAAAATTTTAATAAATATTTCTTTTTTGTTATGATCTTTATAGATATTTGGAATTAATTAAATATATTCTATTAACTCTAAATTTATGGGTTTACATATTTCAATTTTTTATCTCTCCTTAGCAGGTATGTTAATTGAAATTAGCCAATTTTATTTCAAATTCAAAATTTGAATATGATTGGATAAAGAGCAGCCTGTCAGTCACACTGTCACTCTCATACTCCAAACATGGACAATAAGCCAGTCAAATAAAAAATTATGAAGGGTACAATCAAAATAGGAACATTTAACTTGATATGTGAACACTTACTGCTCAGTAGAGCATGTATCTTATAAACTCTATAATAGGAAAACAGGCATTTTCGACTAACCTATCTGGAGTGAGTATCAGAATAGAGTTGGCCCTCCACTCTTCATATATATTCTGCTCATTGTGATACTCATGCTCAACCAATGAAAACATTTCCCATTTGTCCAGCAGGTGAAATGAAGAAAATGTCACTTCCCAGCAGGATAGCTTCAACCAATCTGTGTTGATTTCAGTGATAATTTTTTATTTAATTGAATCTATCACATTATGAATTCATGACTCAACTGTTGGGTCACCCAGTTTTGTGAGAAACTGTGTGAAAAAGCTTAATTTCTCTTTTCATAAATCTATTCTAAATTTTTATTCAATGTTTTTCTGTGATATATATATATTATTGACTTTGAGTATAATTTTTTATTACTATGTTAAATTGGTTTAAATATTGATTTTATTTTTCAAATTTCTTAAAATTGAGACCCAGCCAGTTATATGAAATGTTAAATCATATTTATAGGCTCTAATATAAATATATTTTTAAAAGTCAAAAAGTATACTTATAGTAAGAGTTAATGATAAGATATTTACACAATCATGTACAAAAAATAATTTATGATCAAAATAATTTTATGATACTATATATATGGACTGCTTCCATGGTAACAGTTATTTTTGTATCTGATAAAAGTTTGAAAGGTACCATTTCCTATTTTTATATGAGCAATCAGTTATTCCAGAATTTGTTGACACACATAACAGATGTTTCTATTTTATATATCTAGTTGAGACACCATCTGCAGAGAAAAAGAAACGCAAGAGTAGATGGGCGTCTGATGATGGACAGAAGATAGTGATTCCAGGAATGCCAACACAATTACCTCCAAATTTGGATTCTAAACAAGAACAAATATATCTATGTAAGTAATATTATGTGATGCAAAAATTATATATGATTTTCAAGGTTAAGGAAGGATCATTTGTTAAATATTAATGATAGGTTTATATGAGTATTTTGTAAGTTTTTATTTATTTATTAGTCTTAAATTGGACAATAAGGTCTGTTCTTTGCAAGAAATTTTATATATTTAATATAATACAGAATCTGAAATTCGTTCTCTGGTTTATCCAATAATTATCTATTTATTAAATTATTTTGATTTATTCATGTCGCTAAAATTGGTTCCTTTTAATCTTATTCAAAATTTGACAACTACATACTATATATATAGAGAGAAGAAGTGGATGTCAAATATAACGATTTCCTGATCTCAACAACCATTTTATGTAACATTTAATCGTCTAAATTCGTTATTACTACTACAATATATATATAGTCTGTTTGGCATGTGATATTTCCTGAATTTAGAGATGGTTTATGTCATTTTGTAATTAGTTGAAAGCAGAATCTATATAACAATAAGCGTTAGCTAATTTCATACACATTTAGTTTGTTGTGTGAATATTATATATATTTTAATATTTTCTAGTATTTAATTGATTTCACTTTCTTGTCACATCCATATTATTATCCCTTTTCTAACCACCCCATGTTTTAATGCAATTCAATTGATTAAACATATATTGCTTAATAGTATTAAACTAACAATATGTTTCATTTATAACATCTATAACCTATCACTGTATGGTTCAAATATTCTAAACCTGAATATAGAGTTCAATTTTTGTAAATCATTTTATTCATAGTATATTAAATTAATTTTTCTTATTATGTAATATATTGTATTACATATTTTTGATTTTGATTTTCTTTTATTTATTTATTACCGTCTCTTTGTTCTAATAAAATATTGCATTTTATCATTCATGGTATATTTTTAATATTAATATTATTGATTATTTTCAGCCTTTACTTATCCAATTTTGTAACATTTTTGCCTCTTCATAATAATTGTATATAATCAATATTTTAAAATAATAATTTATAGAAAATAATTAGATTATTTTTTAATTTTAATTGAAATTTCAAACAAACCATTTTCATCTTGATGTTTTATTTTTTGATTCATTTTATAGTCGGTTTAATCAAATGCTTCAAAAATTTATATTGCACGCCACTTTTTATTAAATTAAGAAATTTAATGTATATATGGATGATCTCAAGATTCGATTCTGATGGATTTCCGGACAAAATAGTAATTATAACTTTTGCTATACACATAATATGTATTGTACCCATCTATATTGTGGAATAATTTTGTTAACCTCCTTTTTATAATACTCTATATTTGACAACTAGCTGTGTATTGGACCGCTCTTATATTTACCCTTTTTTTCTATTCTAAACATGAATGATAATCCCTATAATTCTCCTCGCTCATTGCCTTACAGTACAATTTCAAGTAGAAGAAATAACTCGTAAATTGAGGACTGGAGAGCTCGGGATTTCACCCAACCCAGAAGACAGGTTTTAATCCATTCTCTGCTTTACTTTTCACCAATTAGCTGCGACCTATCCATTTCCCAGTCTTATGTCATGTCACATGTTTGACTGATCTGTATTTGCTGGTCCTCCTCGCATGGAACTACCTCTTCTAGTTTGACTAGATTGTTGGTACACTATGTATCTTATCTGGTTATTGTTAGTTGTGGCGTGCATACGTACACAACCTGCCGGTAACTGTATCAGATAGGAGTTTGTTCTTTATTACCACGTACCTCGATTTGTATTGTTCTTTTTAAAATATTACTTTAGTTTAATTTTAAAAATTATTCTGACCACTTGATAACAATTCTAGTTGATTTTGTGGCAATTTATTCAGGTTTACATCGATAGGTAGATAAAGTTTAATTAGATAAATTCATTAATATTATTGATTTCTGTATGACCTATAATTATGCATTTCATTATAGTGATTTAGTTATTTTATATATTTTTTTTCTTCATTTCGGTATCAATCGTTATTTCTAGTTGCTGTCTAAACTAAACCTATTAATCATTCGTTCTATTTCAGCTGAATTTTCGTGAATTATTTTCCACCAATTTAATCCTAATCCTAACCTACCAATTATTTTTCAGCAAATTAATATTGATTCATTAATCTTAATCTTGAGTTGACTTTCCTCTTTCAGTACAGTCGTCGTCAAAACAATCAGCTAATTATTTCTCTCTCTATCTTCGCTTTTAGCCCTGTCAGGAAGTTGATTATAAACTTAATCATAGGTATCTAACCAAAGTATTTTAATGTTGTAGGGCCGTAATAACCATATCTGATTAAATCCTTTCCTCTACCTCGGTTGTTGTGTAATATTTGTCATAATTTCCGTATCTTTTCAGGTCACCATCCCCCGAACCAGTCTACAATTCTGAGGGCAAACGCATGAACACTCGAGAATACAGGACTCGACGAAAGCTCGAAGATGACAGACACAAGTCGGTGACGAAGCTCAATGAATTGAATCCTGAATACAAACCTCCTAACGATTACAAGTATGCTATTTTATTTCGCTTATTAATTTACTAGCTTAAATAGAAATAATCATAACGACAAGTAAAATATCGCTTTCTATTTCAGACCTCCACAGATCCGTATAACGGACAAAGTTTTTATTCCACAGGATGACTATCCTGATATCAATTTTGTTGGTCTCCTGATTGGTCCCCGTGGAAACACTTTAAAATCTTTAGAGAAAGAGGTAATTTAATCACTGCATCCAAATTTTTATTAGATATCTTAATTCGGTATATATTAAAAGTATTTTGCAAATATTTTCATTATTTATAAACAATTACATTATATTTTTCCATAGTAATTTATTTTAACATAGTACAATAATATATTTGTGTCTATAATCTATGAAATAATTTCGTGATTACTCTAATACACATTGTAAACGGGGGAATTTCAGTTATTTAGTTTTCATAAAGTATAAATTTAATCAGCTGAAAACGATTTCTATAGAAGTTGTGACATTTTGTAGTTTACAGTTCCTCTATAATAATTACTAAGTAGGTATATGAAACAATAATATTAGAATAATCATATTTCCACATCTTTCAAGTTTCCGTATGTTCGCATTGACATATTGCTCAAATAGACTTATTTGTTTAATAACAGTATTACAAGAATTAAATTACTATTTGACCAGGCAATTATTATGTTTTCTGTGTAGACTGGCGCTAAGGTAATCATACGCGGAAAGGGTTCGGTTAAAGAGGGTAAAGTAGGCCGGAAGGACGGTCTACCAATGCCCGGTGAAGATGAGCCACTCCACGCCTACATTACCGCTCAAACGGCAGAAACTGTACAGAAGGCGGTCAACAGGATTCGGGAGATTATCCAGCAGGGTATCGAAGTTCCTGAGGGTGAGAATGATCTACGTAAGATGCAACTGAGAGAGTTAGCCCTGCTTAACGGAACACTTCGGGAGAATGACGGACTGGTGAAGCTTCGGGCTATAGCAGAGGCCCAGACTATTGCTACCAATGTCATTGTCTGTCAGTCTTGTGGGGGTGAGTTTTTCTGATTCAAATTTGAAATATGTTTTATTACGTTTTTTTATATAAAAAATGTGTTTTCAAATATTGAACTCAATGACGTGTAGTATTAATGTGATCCCGATAATTTTTATAATCTTCAGGAGCGGGTCACTTGGCTGCAGACTGCAAACTCCGTCGAGCAAGCAGTGAAGCATCTTCTGTTGGCACCACGGGTGGTCCACAAACTCCCAACAGCACAGCTGGTGGAGGCGGAGGCGGAATCATTGGCCTAATGGATGTTCGCACACCTGCTGAGCGGGCCAAGATGGACAGCGAGTATACGGCGTTGATGGCAGAGCTTGGGGTTGGAGGCGGAGGACTGCCATTGTCTCATACTTCTGCATCAGTTCCTCCCCCTCCTTCTAATGATGGTCATGCTGCAGGTACGCATCCACCGCGGCCTTGGCAACAGCATCCCCCACATCACCAGCATCGGTATCCAGGACCTAACATGAACCAATACAGACACCCATACAACCAAGGTGCTTTGCCTCCAGGCATGCCTCCACCACCAAATGGAGGAAACCAGAATTATTATCATTCAGGTGGCGGCCCTCCGCCTCACTTTCCCGTAGCTCCTGTACCTCCACCCCCACCACCTGGTAGCAATGCAGGAGGAGGTGGTAACCAATGGCATGGGCGACCGCCACCGCTAATGGGGTCAGATTGGCGTCAGCCACCTCCACCTGGGATGATGCAATCTTCTCGTTCGTCAGGTGAACTATTGTTTGTGTTATTCTGACTGACTAGGGAGGTTTTAGTTTGAATCCATGTACTAATTGTCCATATTATTGTGCCTCTATTTCAGTTGGTGGTCCTTCTTTATTCGGTCCGCCTCCACCGCCCCCCGGTACTGACAAGTCTATACTAGGGAACGGTAGTGCTCCTCCTCCTATGTGGGGAGGCGGAAATGGCAACTGGGGAGGAGGAGGGGGCAGTGCTCCTCCCTGGCAGGATCGTTCTGTAAGAGGGGCCCCTCCACCTCCATTAATGCCCCCACCTCCACCTGCAGGTAGCTACAATCCACCACCACCGCCGCCGTTAAACTAACGTCGACTACTGATACTTCTATATATTTTTTGTATTTATAGACGAAGACCTGTTATATAGTTACTGAAAAATGTCTGTTTCGTCTATTATTTATTTGTAATTATCTTAGTTAAGTGAGTTTGCATTGTCTTGTTATATAGATACTATTGTTGTTTCCAATAAACACTAAATACCGTTTAAAAAATGATTGTGATCGATAAAATACAATTCTTTTACCGAAAAATCTTACTTTGTTTTTATTTTTATTAGCAAGGTAAACATTAATTTAACCTCCCGGCAAAGTTCTATTTTGATATAATGTTTTTAATTTAGAAATCGTTTTCTGACTGCTTATAATTTTCGTATAACGTGGTTCGTTTGGTTTGGGAAGATTTTGGAAAAACAAAAATGAATGTCCATGCCCTGAAAAGCAGACGCCACATAATACAATTGTTATTCAGCTAGCTAGTGCCATATTGTTTGTGCCAATTAACAAGGAGATGCAGTCATATACATCCAGTGCACGAAGCAAGTACCATGCCTACATGAAAGAGCAGAGGAGCCTAAAGTTGATGAACTAAAGAAATTAAAAAGAAATCGCTTGATGACTGATGCGCAGGCATAGAGAAGTCGTCCGGCAAGAAAGCTATATAGAAGCTGAAAATAAAGGCATTTTTTCACTCTTTGCTGAGTCAACTGCTTTGCGGAAGAAGTCGCAAGAAATTAAAACAGGCAGTTGTGAAGGAGATGGACAAACTCTGACAAAACAATGTTTCGTTTTAAATAACATATCAATCAATAACAATTATTAAATCAATATTTTATTATCGATTTACTATTACTTATCTTACTGTTCATTGTAATTCTGTCTAATTATATTATGGAGATGGAATGGCTATAATACTACAGTAATAAAAACACATTTCAAAATATAGTTTTAGCATACCAACATATATTATGGTTCAAAATGAAATAAAATACTCCTTTTTATCTGGGTATTTAAAAAAAATATAGTGGATTAATTGTCCCAACCATTTGAAAATGCATTATTCAGTAAAAGTGTCCTTTAGTAGAGGTTTTACTGTAATAAAGTATTATTGAAAAATAAATGAAAGCAATTTAATATGCTGTCGATTGTTGATTGTAGTAAAGGGTGGTTTGGCGGCCATTCAAACAAAAAAAATATTTTCTGTTGATCACAAAAGGTCTTTGAAAATTGTCTAAGTTGGTCTTAAAAAGTTTGAATTTAGGGATTACTTTTTCGTACGAACGTATAAATATTAGACAAATTGTTTGTAATTTGTTGTTACAACAAATTTACGAAAAACATTTTATTTTCATTATTGTTCGCTAATTGTTGTAGTCCTTAAAAAATAATAATTTGTTTGTTGGAAAGAAGGCACTCCATGGCTTTCACATATCGTTATTTGAAATGAAAAACGCTGTCATCGACTGTGATTTTATTTCTTCCAACAGATTTTACAATTCACTGAAAACTATGACATTTAAGGAAAAGCTCAGTTTATTCACATGTATAAGCTATAGCTTCAGTGTGTTTTTATTATTGGGTTATTATATTTGTAATTTTTAAATAAAATTGATTCATACAAAATTAAAATGAGTTATATTATTCAGTTTTGTATATAATATATATGGATGAAATATTGCGTCGTTGGAATTGTATCGCAAGTGATATTCTGGGTCTTGTTTTATTAAGCTAGAATTGTATTATTATTGAAGTGCAGACTTGTAGTTACAATTTTATTATTATTCTGTTTCACAATATTTTCAAATAATTGTAGCGTTACAATTCTATGAGACATAATATAGAACATCAAATGATTTTAATTCACTTAAAAATAAGACAGAGTTTATTAATGGTATGGTAAATTTTATCGATATTGTATGTTAAAATTAAACAAAGATAGTATATCCATTGTAAATTTACAATGTTCTGTTTCATAAAATAATTGTAACTACTTCTTTAAATCGATCGATATTACAATTATTGTAGCGATTGTTTCATAAAAATATAGATGTATACTAGTCAAAGTTTGGGAAATCCTAATAATCCTGCACAGTTGTAACTGAAAAGACTACATTGAATAATTTGCCTGTATAACGTTGTTGACATTTTATATTTACTCTAAAATGTACGGGTCTGCAGGTAACGATGAAAATACATAATCCTAAGCAAGACTGAGCTATAATTTTCGTATTCTAGCTGTTTCCTCATTTATCTTTTCTAGTAAATTGTATTTTTTGATCGGAACATTATGCGCGTAATTTTTTACTGTCTCGCGACATATTGAAACCCCAAATTAAGTTAGCTAATATGTATTTTGTTTCATGAATGATTAGTTTATCTACTGAGAGGCAGAGCAACGTAATGGACCTCGTTCGTTTATAAATTAATTTTAATTATTACCCTACATCTGTACAGTTTAAAGTGTATTGACCCTATTACCCCACTATTTCGTGACTTATAAATTGCCCATTAATCACTTTTAACATAACATTTTATTATATTAATTAGACGATACAACTATGTGCACTCTATTAAATAAAAAAATCTGATAGAGCAATGTAATTGTTTTGAATAACTGCAAATAGTTAGTGTAAGACCCGCGGTATATATCCGATTATCTAAAGACCTGAGATGACGTCACCAAACACGATATTGTGACCAAACACGAAACGTGATATTGTTAAATTTGGTTTCATTTCAATATAAATTAAAATTAATTTTGGATCAAATTTGTTATTTAGCATAGAAAATATTTTCGTAAAATTCCTAATTAAAACGAAATCAAAAATTGAAGATGCTTGTTGCGTTTCAGAAAACTTTGTTTATAAAGAACAAAGTGACTTAGATTTGACTTATATAAAAATATATTAAAAAACTATATTGTCAAAAAATAGATAACAAATGAAACAATTATAACAAATATAACAGTAATGTAAAATTGAATATGCAAATTGTATCAGGACGCATTGAGGCTTTTGAAAGACAAAAGTAGAACAATCTGAAATTGAGACAAAAGTTTTTTCACAAGGATCAGATTTTTTTTGTTTATCCAAAAAATGTTACAAAAATTAGTCATTTTACGAGATAATTTTCCCATTTTAGAAAAATATACTCGGTATTAAGGATTACTAGTATTTCTCAAATTTTGAAGTATCTACTTACAAGTGTGAGGAGATTACAGCCAATTAAGACACCAAAAAGAACGTAAAGATGATTCAAAAGGGAGGAGGCGCCCCACAAAGGCCCCAGAATAGTAGCTAGGGCAAACACACTTCGGCGAAAACCTTGACTTATTCCTGCAACGAAAAAGAATTCTCTAAAAAACTAAAAACTATAATCAGATAAAAGAGATATTGGTAATCGAAATTTAAGAATTATAAGTAGAGTAGATAGGTTGGTACATACATAGTACCTATAAATCGTTTTTTAATATCATGAAAATTTAAGCTATTTTGTCAGTTTCAAATTAATCAACAAAGAAAGTTATAGAATTAAGTTAGAAATTATTTCTTGCTATTTTTAAGCTAAATAGGTGAAAACCGTGCTAGACCATAACAGAGGATACCCAATAGATATTATTTTAGACTTCACCAAACTTCAGACAAATTTTGTCACAACTATAGCAATTAAAAAATATTTATAATTACAATAAATTAAACCAAATTTCATGGTCGAAGCTAACATAATATACTACTCGATATATATAAGGGTTTAAAATTCGTCTTTCGTCATAATTAATTTTTTATAAATAATAATTGTCTTCTTCATCTTCTGGCCAAATAACGACCGCAAAAAATAAAACGATTTTGATAAAACTTTCATCATATATCGGAATATTACATTTTAATGAAAACACCGTTGTCTGGGGGCCCGCTACCAATCAGTAGTATGTAAAATAAATAAATCAACATGTTCTCTTAATTAGAATTGTAAAGTATAATTCTGACTATTTCGTATAATGTACCTAATGTAAGTAAATACTTTATTGTCCTAAATAATATACATAATATCACGTTTTTGGTTCCATTTGCTATTTTGAAATACTTAACTACGTATAAAGTGTTAAACATAACTAAATTCATATCGAAATGTATTTTTATTTTGTTTTAATTTAAAATTATATGTTATGTTAAATTAAAATTATTTCTATAGATAAATCTTATTTATAAATTTCTATTTCTTTAGTCGATTACATAAAGTAGAAACCAAATGTAGAAACGTAAATTGAATTAGATTGAACGTATTTGAATCCCATAAATTCATATTTGTAGCGAACTTGAATTAACAATGTCGAATTTGAAGTACCCACATTTTTAATTCACACACGATCATTAAAAATTTCTCACACTTGAGTGACCTTATATTTCAAATTTGGTTGCTCAATCCTACAAATGTGAATGGGAAAATCTATATTTTTTAATATTCTAATTTCAAAGAAGAAATGAGTAAGCATTTCATTCATTTTAAATATCTCTGAAATAAATTTAAAAAGTTACATTTGATAATGAAAAGATCAGGCATGAGAATTTACCGCTAAACAAATGTATGCAATGAATTGCAAACTACAAAAATATCCGAGCTAGGATTACGAATTTATGTAAGACAAGCCTCCCAATTTATTAACCAAGGAAGATATTGATGGGGTTAGCTTATAATGCTCGAAAAAAGTGAATTTATTCCCATGTTAAAAGTGTGCCAGCATTTGAAGTTATTGTGTTTTACAGTGGTTGCCAGTTTATTACGATTGCCAATTTAATCAAACCGGTATATGGATTCAAGTTCTTAAACAGCCTGGAGAAGGAATCTAAACTAAATGAAATTTAACTAGCATTTTAAAACTAATTAAAACACAGTTGAAAAACAATTGAACTCTTCGAAGAGTGTATAGACATGGCTTAAAAGTAGTTAGAAAACACACAAATGCTTCAATATTAGTAATATCAGAAAAAATGGGAATTCCGCAGTGTCAAGAATGTTAACTGTTAATAATTGCGGAAATGTTATGATTAACTTTTAAATCATGTTTCGATGTTTGTAATCATTATGATATGATCTGATGAATGAAAATGAATGTTATATAACTATTATTTTATATGTAATCAAATAAAATATTTTCTCCGTGCACTGTAAAATTCTTCATGCACTGTAAAGTCAATCAATTTAATTTTCCGTGTAGCTTAACATTAACGTTTATCTACTGGTGGTGCTAGGATTTAGAGGTATAATTATCGTTCGAAGGATGATGATAAAGTTTATGTGACAATGTGAAGCAAATTTCAAAATTGGGATTTAGTAAACACGATTTTTATCTGAAACGAGAAGCTCAACACAAACGCTGTAACCACATTTTTATCTGACACAAATTCTGTAACATGGTGGCGAAAGGGTTATAGACAATATAACGTCTCACTTTGGTATGCAAATAGTATTTCTAAATCTACCTTGAATGTTTTCAGGGATGATCTTTGAATAGAGTGAAGTAGCGCAGACCAGTAGTGGTGGAATTGACATTATATCAAGTACAACACCAACAATGAAAAAGGGTACTTTTGAGGTTTCTCCTGAACAATGAAGATATATAACATTACGATTGGAATTTATGTGTAATTCAAATTTATGCAATGGGATAATCAAAACTAACCATTTCAGATCAACTTTTGATAAAATAGAATAAATAACATTGATAAAATAAAATTATATCTGAATATAATGTATAGTATATAGTTAGAATATATTTTTGAAATCGTTTTCTCTCTAAATACAAGTCAGTTATATCTCCATGATTTCCTCTCTATATAATGTACAGTATAGTTATATCTCTATGATTTCCTCTCTATATAATGT
>JAUZNC010027294.1:0-21978 GCA_034780395.1 Vannuccia rotundouncinata | reverse complement strand
ACATACCCACATACATTATATATAGGTATATATTTTAAAAGTATCTATGCATATCTACGCGCAGCGGCGAATTTTTTAAAAATTACTGTCCCATAAGCCATAATATAGTATATAAAAAATTTTTGTCAAAGGCATCATTTTTAATAAAGGACACTCGACCCCTTTGCCTATATAGTTTTTATCGTTTAAATGACATTTTTCTAAATTTCATTTTTAAAAAATTGAAGAACTGTAAAGGGGGGTCCGGACCCCCTGGACCCCCCCCCCTGGATCCGCCAATGAAATATGTAAACAGTAATGTGCATATCTACCTAATACATACTAATACATAATTTAAATGTGGAAGGCGTATACACGACATACATGCCAGACTGCGGAAACGTCCTTAGAAGACCTATGTACCAAAAAATCTGCGACTTGAATCATTATGGCAAACCCATTGAGATTGTAGACATTATATTATACGAACTAGTAAGAATTATATTCTATATATATATATATATATATATATATATATATATATTATAATTCAAATTTAATTTAAAGCAGATGTTAAATTATTACTTTTCATAATTAGATCTAAAGTGTTAAGCATATGCCTATAATAGAGTTAATATATAATTAATAATATATATATAACATGCCTATGTGCCTATAATATGCAGCTATAACATATGCCTCTATAGAGTTAGGAAATTAGGAAAGGGAACCAAAATTGTAACAGCTTGGGTATATTATTGAGGACAATGGGCAGATTTCTGAATTAATTTGAAATGCATGCGATATTAAACGCTTTTTTATTGAAAAGTTACGTTTATATGGTCGGTATATAAATATATAGAAACATATTCAATTTCATTTCATGTTTAAGATTGTTAATTAATTGTAGGTATAGGCTATAGGCGTTATAAAAAAAATTTCAAATAATTAACATTTATAACCTATAAGATTTCATGTTTTCGAATAACATAACCGGGTTCGGTTATTTCAACAAACTAGGTTATTATAGTAAACATGAATTAAATGCCTTATACTGATTGTATTTTTATTTGACGTTTTTGAAACTATATTTAAATTGATATTTATATTCTGTAGTCAAGTAGTGATGACAGCCTCTGACAAACCGTAGGTTACCCCCTCGTTAAGTTCGCAATCCAAAAAGATGGGACGCTCATAGAGCAGGAGACTTTAACAAATTCAATCACTGGATAGAGAAAGCAAAACAGGTTATCGTGAAAGCAAAATTATCGTGGTTATACTATAAACTCAATTGACCCCATCCTGAGATTTGTGAACTTGTCTTCCCCCGTTTCAAATACTTTTTAATTTATCAACAAAGTATGTGCGTCCTTCTTCCCCGATTGTCATTCTCTTGATGTCGTTATCATCAATAGGTATACTCAATGGAAACCAATAATTAAGGTCGATGAAGTGTCATCTAAACCCCTCCAAATCAATGGGCAGTGATTGCGTCCCTACGATTATCTACAGAGAAGCTACTTATCTTCTAGCTAGTCCACTAATGCACATCTTCAATCTATAGATAACTGTAGTTGTTCAATAAGTAACGACAGTAATAAATATTATAACTTATATAACTCGTAAACTGTTCTAATATTAAATGTAAATTTAAATTAAACATCTAATTTTTTGTTTTAATAAATAATTTTGTGAGTCTCTCTGGATGGACACAAATCGATACTGCCTATATACCCCGGGGATCCCTTCGCTGGAATATTAATGTGTTTCTTAAATTTTTAAATAGTCCGAGAGTACTTTATTAGGACTGATCCCTACAATGGGTTTCTGCAAAGAAAGTTTACGGAAAGATAACATGAGACAAAAACATGAAGTGAAACTGACCGTATTAAAACAAATAAACACATAATATATACAATAAATAAATATAAATAATAAATACACACATTACTATATAAGTTCTGTTATGTATCATAATACTATTTTATAAAGATTAATAAACAAAAAATTTTGCGATTGTTGTATATTTTTACGCAGTCTGAATAATTACAAAATTATTGTAATTTACAAAAAATTAAAAGTTTATATAATATATATGGTTATTAAAAGTATATTTTTCTTGATAACAATTTTTACAAGGATTCCAAAATTGTACATATCTTTCATGTTATATTCAAAGGGAAGTCTGTCTCTAAATTTGCAATAATTTTGCATTTTGACTTCATTATAGGTATTCAAATGTTTGAAAACAACAAGTTTAGCTTACATGTGTGTATTAGATAATGTTTATTTTATTGATTTAATATTAAAATAAAAATTGATAACGAGTTATATTTATACCGGAATATACCAGAAATATACCAGAAGTAATATCAATATAATAAAAGTTACTATTTGTAGATGAGAATTTTGCAAGGATTCCAAATATTTAATTTTTAGTTGGATTTTAGGGAAAAGTTGTTCTCGTGTTAGTGTTGTGAATCTTTTTAAAACATATTTGAAATATTTGTAAAAATTCGTTTTAGAAATGTATATTTGGATAATCTTTAAAACAAACTGTAGCCACTTGTTACAAAAAATATTTTCTGTTGATATTTTTATATAATTTTATCAATGTTTTATAATAATATTTGTTCAAATGAATTTTGAAAGATTATTTTATTGAATTTCAAATTATTTATTTGACATCTTGATATATGAGATTTTATATAAAAGTTATTTCAAATTGTAATTTTAAAATCAATCGAAATGCAAAGTTGAGGTTTATGTCATCGGCTATGTGTCAAACCCGACAAAAATGACTGTAAACTAAAATTGACTCTTAACTAATGTACATATAATTGTCGGCTAAAATGAATGTAAAAGTGCTATGAAACGTCTTGATTAATGTCTTTATTATACAACCATCTGTTGGTGTTCCATCCAATCGATTTTGTAATTTTTTCCCCAGTGACATTATTGCAGTTCATGTTTATCCGATTCAAACCACCACTGCATGAGGCTAAAATTCTGAATTCAATAGTATAATTACTTGTGTCATTATTTCTTGTCATCTGAATATTCCTTGGACTGAATCAACTATATATTACTCCACAGTATTCTAGTTAAATAATAGAATTATATTATACTTTAAAAAAAATACTTTAAAAATTCATAGAAATATATGTTTTAAATATGATATAATAAATTAGTTAATATTAATTTGAACGTATAGGGACTTCTGGGCAACCCTATATACTGTATTAGTGTAATGTCTATGGAAACAACTTAACATTTTCCTAACAGAATAAATAATACAAACAAATATGATGGTAACTATATAGTGTAACAAGATATGTACCTTTTAATTGTATAATTCTGTATTAGCAGCTAGAATATGAAGAATTATGATGGATATTGCACTAAGGGCCTATATGTGTCAAAAGGTTAGCCCTTTCCTAACAATTAAAAGAAATTTTCCTTACTACTTCATCCATACGTAATTCTATACTAAAGACTTCACAAGGAGGCTTTTGATTAGTTGAATAAAAGCAGTTATCTCCCAAAGTGGATCCTGATCTTACTTTTCTAATACCTTTCCTTGTGTTTTTTGCCTACTATGGGGTTCATTATTTCATAATTAATAAACCCATATCTACACACAAATCCTTATGCTATAGCAGGCTCCTTTCTTGAATCTGGACCCCCTGTCCCCTTATAGTGAAGAACTTGATTATTGTTTGATAGATGATGTCGAGAAGATTAAATGGATAAAAAAGGATAAAAGAGATAAGTGAATTATTTGGTCAAGCTACTGTGAATAAGAGAAAAGGACAAAAATGAATAAAGCAATTTGATGAAGGTGATTTTAACTTAAATAAAACGAAATAAGTAGTTAGAAGGCCAAGTGATGATAACTTGAACAACTTTTTTGAGGTAGAAGTTTAGAAATTGCAACCAATCAATAATATGGGAACACAGAAAGTATAATAAGGCTTGCGTCAACTATCTTGTAGTATGTATCAATCTCCTGTTACACTCAGTGATGGTAAGTAACAATTGGAGTTCAAAAGTCGGAAATTCTTTGCTTCTTTTAAGATTTAAAGCAAATAATGTTTTACCTCGTTTAACTTCTGTTGATGAAACATGGATATTAGGGAGAAAATAAGAAATATATTCTTTCAAACAAAGCGTTCGGCTGCAGTTGACATTTAGTGATTAGAAAACGTTTCAAGATTGCAGATTAAGTTTATTTTTTGAAAACTTCTGTATTAGGGTCAAACAATGACACATAAAAACCTACTGCAAATTTATTCGACAGATTAAAAAACAATATGCAAACAATAATAAGCAGCGCTCTTCTCTATAGATACATAAAATCATGGTCTACAACCATTTCAAGACAACGCTTTCTTACACTGCACTACAGCAATAAAATACTAAGTACTGCTATATTATACAAACTTTAATTATATTTTATTTTATTTTATTTTATTTAAATAATATATTTCATTTGAAGGAGAACAATTTGAATACGAACAATAAATTGCTTTTAAATTTTTACATAAAAGTGAATTATTAGCTGATATATAGTACCTATATAATCCACTATTAAAAATTAATTATAAAAAGTCCATCGTATAATAATTTAACTAAATGTTAAAAAAAACTAAAAGCAAACAAACTTAATCACTTGAAATATGAATTGTGAGTACAGTTCATGTCCATGATAGATGTCAATGATTGAAATATTTAAATTGTAACTTATTATCATTATAAAAGAAAGTAATTTTCCACGTTAATTAGATCTTATGACGCACATGTGTTATGACTACATTTAGAATATCTATACAAAATTTAGTATCTATGGTCTCGAAGAGATCAGGTTAGGTCACACAAACATTTTAAGGTTATCTGGAGAAAAATTTCATTTCGCATATAAACAACTATCCTTGTTTTATTGATCTACAGTGTATAGAGACGATACTGCCGAAGTTCAAGAATAAAAGCGATCAATGCAATAGCTCGTAACCCAATTGGTTGTCAATAGAAGACATTCCCCCTGCTATATTCTAGCAGCTAAAAAGAATAAGGAAAACCTCCTCTCAAAAAGAGATTCCCTGGATTCCTATTAATTCCATAATAGAACCTTAGTTACAATTGAAATACCGATTTGATCTGCAATACTACGACCGGAGGATTCATTCAAATCTTCAAATCTTTTGAAAATTAAATGGAGTCTCAATTTCAAACGCCTTTTGACCAGATTCTAGAACAACATATTAAACCGATTGGACTTTGGCAATGGCGAACGTTCTGGATTCTAGGTCCTGTGATAATGACTCCATTTATTTTCTTCCCTGCATTTGGGATGTGGGTTCCTCCACACAGATGTGTTATCCCCACGTTAGATCATAGTGCCAGAAATCTCTCCTTTTTAGAAATCGTTAACTTTGCAATTCCAATTAAACAAGACGCCAAGGATCCCCCCATGATCGGCCAAAGTTACCAACCCTGTCTTCGCTATCAAATTACAAACAATAACATCAGCCAAGGGATTACAATTGACAACTCGTCGCTAGAAGGCTGTTCGGATGGTTACATTTTCGATACTGAGGGCAGCTTTGGTGGGTCACTTGTGCAAGAATACCAATTAGTCTGTGACAGAGCTTACCTGGCACCTTTGAGTACCATGTTCTACATGTTTGGATGTGTGTTCTCGTGTTGGACCACGGGCTTTCTCTCTGATCGATTCGGAAGAAAAGTAATAATTATGTTTACATCCTATGGAATGGCAATTATGGGAATTATTACATCGCTCAGTCCAAACATATATTTGTTCATAGTGACCAGATTTGTAATTGGTTTCTGTGAAATTAGCTGTCATGTCACCTCCTATGTCTTGCTGATGGAAATGACAAATGCAAAGTATAGAAATGTTTTTTCGGTTTTGATAGCTTTAGTTTTGGGACTTTTCGCGTATTCCTTAGTTCCAATTCTTGCATATTTAACCCAAAATTGGCGATGGCTGCATGGCCTCATAACGTTTATGTGCTTACCGTGCTTATCTTTCCACTGGACAATTTTTGAAAGTCCTCGATGGCTTTTGGCGAAAGGGAGGACTTCAGAGGCATTGACAGTCATTAAGCGTGCAATGAAAATGAATAATTCAAATTTGAAAGACTCTGACATCGACGCAATTATGCAAGATAATACTATATTTATGAAGTACAGTGAAAACATTTCACATAGTTCAATAATTAATAGTAATCTAGTAAACAATGACTACACCCAAAAAATTGACCCGCTCACCAGCAAACTCATGTCCACATTACGCATTGTGTTCGCTTTGGTTAGCACCCCGAAAATGCGCAAACGAACATTCCTTAGTATATTTATATGGTTTGAAACTGGAATGATTTACTATGGAAGCTGCTATTATTCAGTCGATCTCAAAGGAAACCAGTACCTCATGTTTTGGTTAATGGGCATTGTTGCAGTGCCGGGAGGATTTCTATCTTATACACTCTATGCTAAGTTCCATCGAAGACGCCCTCTAATGATACTACAGGGTCTCAGTGCTCCTCTTCTAATTTCAGCGTGTCTTTATCAGGTTAGATTTTATTTTTTTAAACTAGAATATTAATTAATTTGAAATAAGTTATTGGAAGGAAACTATATTTTTCTTAATTTGCTTATTTAATAATTAGTATTTAATGCAGATTACATTTGTTTTTAATTATTGGTGAAAAATAAATATAGCGTGTTTGCATTTATTACAATAATGTACTTACTGATCATGAAATGACCAATTTCCATGTTTACTTTGTCTAAATAAATATATTATGTATATATGACAATATAAAAACGTAATTTACTATATAAGGCCAACTACGTAATTTTATGTTATGGAAAGAGACAGTTCAATATGGTTAACTTTCAACGCGTTTATATAATTTCATATGCAATAAAGACAATAAAAGAAAATTTGGTATGTATTATAAAAAATGTGTCATTTTTTAGTGTATTTATATTTTAATGATAGGAAAGCTGATTCGTTGTTTTATGAAATAAATTATTAATTAAACATTGAATGTACATAATTACAAATATAATTTATAACTTCTGTTTATGCACTAATGACGGTAACGGTTTCAAAAAGGTTGCATATCCAATGCTATTTCTATTGTATTTAACAAGCTCATTCAGAGAATATAACTCTATATACAAAGCCATTCTACAATTTAGTTTTGTAGTTAATCCAAAATTCATATACAAAAAAGTTTATTCCATTTTTATTCTAAAACCGACCCAAGATTAAAAAAACTATACATATATAATTTTTTTAAATAACAAAATTAAAGTTCAAAATAGTACATTTAAAAGAAAATTTAAGAAATTTTGAGTATCATTTTTATAAAGTTAATCGAATATAATTTAAAAGTTTTGAAAACTTGTTTTTAATTCA
Organism: Vannuccia rotundouncinata; assembly: GCA_034780395.1. Classification (NCBI taxonomy): domain Eukaryota; kingdom Metazoa; phylum Platyhelminthes; order Proseriata; family Coelogynoporidae; genus Vannuccia; species Vannuccia rotundouncinata. Next base: position 14,552 of record JAUZNC010027294.1, on the reverse strand, counting down.
CTTCGCCTAATAGCGATTCATCTAATATCTTTTCACATAATATGACTTCACCTAATATCGTTTAATACCTAATATGACTTCACCTAATAAATACACATATTCACTTGATATCGTTTCACCTAAATTAAGAATAAAAACCAACAAATAAAATATAAGAAAGAAATGAAATCTTTGTTAACCAATGTTTCACAAAGGGTATCATGAAATATGTATATATAAAATGTCGCATTCGAAATTAAAAGTCGAAATCATGATCCCTCCAACGGCACCAGCATAGTGATACGGATCAATTTGGCCAGCTTGTAAACGTTGTTTCAGGCGAATGAGGCGCTCTGTAGCGATCCTGTATTGCCGGCGTTGTTTTGGATACGACTTGTAGTAGTCGAATACTGTGCTCGGATTCACTTTGTTCCTTAATTAAACAGTTCAATGACATGGAAAATGTTTGAGTGAGGACTTTATTCGTGGTCCGTACAGTATGTATGTAGAGTTTGGTATTGCAACCAAATTTCAACAGGACATCGATCATCGACACCGTCATTTGGGACAATAAAATCAGGACCATCTGCCGTTTGGGTCCATTCTCCCGTTAAATCAATTTCTGCTCTCGTATGAGGAATGATTGGTAACCGATGAAACCTTGCATGATTCAAGCTCAACCTGCATTGCTTTGACAGTGAGGGCATTTCATTCATAATTTCTTCATTTTTGAAATCAACGTCCTTGAAAGCCTCTCGGTATACTCTCTTTATAGGGATAAATGGATTGCTCGCCGCAGATTCCTTAGCTGATTCCACTGCTTTCTTATCAACGATCTTTTTTGCCTCTGTGTGTGTGTATGTAATTGTTCATGATTGTAATGATTGTCGATGATTGTAATTCTTCATGTAATGTTATGGCGGTGACATTGCAGTCCTTCTTATTGCACTTCCAATATGTTTTATTGTCTTTCTTCCTATTTACATGCAACATATAGCCTTCCAAACTTAAATTATTGCCTCCTCGATTTGATTTCATGATTTTTATTTCAGCCATGAGTCTGTAAAACTGACTTATTTACCTAACTTAACGAATTACCATTACCGAATTACGTTTAGGTGAACTTATACACTGAACAACCAGTGTCGATGACGCAATCGCATTAACGTTAAACAATGGTTAGGTGAAATGATATTAAATGAATCGATATGTACCCGTTTCAACTATATTAAAACAAAAACATATTTTTGTCAAATTTAATGTCAACACTATCTTTAACTTCATCCCTCATGTGTTTCAGATTTTTAGAAAAGACGATAACTTCGAGCTTCCAGTTGTAATCTTGGCTACCCTGGCGAAGATCCTTTGTGATAGCTCGTATTCAATGATCTACATTTACCAGCCCGAGCTCTACCCAACTGAGGTCCGCAACCTAGGGCTGGCCTTCTGCAGTTCTATGGGCCGAATAGGCGCCGCTACAGCCCCGTTTGTCATTCGCATGGGGAAGGACATTTGGACACCGCTACCGTTGGGTTTCTTTGCTCTGTCAGTCTGTCTAGGCTCTTTTCTTTTATCCTGTCTTCCAGAGACCAAAGGAAAGCCACTTTTGGATACGATAAAACAGCTAGAATCTTCGAAATTAGCAAAAGATTCACTTATAAAACCCATTCCAATTCATGTTGACATTCCCATTGAAGAAGAGAACAGTACTTAATTGTTATAGAATATGTTTGTTAAACTTTTATATAAACTTAAACATTGAATATTTACAAACTTTTGTATGTATGGCACATTACTGTTTGTATTTTATATTGTATTAATGTTTTTGTTTATCTTGAATTTAAACATTATTTATATTTGATTTTGATCTTAAAATTGTACTTTTTTAACTTCTATTATTAAATAAAAGATACAAATTAAACTGCTTACTGTTTTAATTGGAATGATCTATAGATTTTGTTAAAAATAATGCAACATTTAAAATTTTAATTTATTCAAATTAAGTCATCCTTTATTATTAGAAACTATATTTGAGTCAAGGATTAGTCTTAAGTCCAGGTCAACTACAATTATTTTGAAATAATGATCGTGGTTAGATAAAGCATTGTTACAATATTTACTTTACATAAAAAATGTACTCGGAGAGTATAAAGTTCACAAAACTTCTCACAACGTCCCGCATTCAGAATATTATAAATAAAGTTATGCGGCAGTTTGTGTAACAGGATAAATATTTATAGAAGAAACACAACAGAAGTATTTATATAACCGAGTTACAATCAACCTTTTAGTTAGTGAGAATAACTACAACTCTGTAAATCTACGTTCATGTTCAATAGTTCTAAAATAAAAATTTGTTGTCTATAATAGTGTTTCATATTTTAAATTACACAGAGTGGAAATTTAAATTATTGGAATGTCGACATTTTAATAAATATATAAATAAAATGTAATTGGGGATAATAACAATTAATTTTTAACTGTAGATGTACTAATCTTTTAATAAATTATCACATATTTATCACATATTATCTTTGAAATTTCATGAAGAGAAAATTGAATCAGGAATACTGATAGTAATTATTTTGTTCTAAATGAATAATATAAATATTTCCTTCAGTATGAAAATTATTTACATAAAAATTAAATAACTTTGATTTTGGTTTTAAAAGGTTTTAAATTTTAAATAATAAATTTCTTTAAAAACTATAGTAACTGCTTTTCAGTGAAATTGAATATTAATATTAAAACGAAATGAAATGAAATGAAATATAATATAATTTTTGTAAAATTAAATATATATATAATTCTTTTATGCATAACAAAAATAGTTATTGATATTAATTGAATAAGAAAGAATATTATACATTTAAATTATTTATAATTAATGTAATTAATAAAATTTGACTTTTATGATATTTTATGATATTTGACTTATGATATTTTAAAATTGATTTTAAATTCGTAGCAGAAATGTGCAAAATATTTAATTATGCCCACTATATAGTTCTAGTTTACGATAATTTAAAATATTCTATAATACGTAATACATTATAGTAATAGGCCAAATAAAAGAATAACATAACAAAATAATCTAATTATTAAATAAATAAAATAATTTTATTGATTAATATAATTTGTGTTGCGGGTTAGTATTGTCGGAACCTGCGTTGACAAAAATCCTGAATTGAAAGTTAGTGGAATTTAGATAAAAATTTTCCATAAATGTATTTATAAATATTATATTACAGCCAGCATCAAATTTTATACAAAAGTCACAAGGAAAAAGAAAATATCTTTCATAATAATTTGAAAATCTGGGTTTCTTTTATAATAAGAAAGAATTAAATGTCCTAACTGTTTGCATGTTTAAACATTCTATTTGGTCACCAATTTTGTGATTATACATATATGCGGAACAGCTAGGAAGGCCAAATTCTTCTAAATAAAATCAGTAGTTCCTGGATATTAGAAGACCTATAATCGCTTGTTGATTTTTCTTTCAAATATGAACTATATATAAGGTGGTTTCATTTTTTAAGTTAAGTCACCAAACCAGTAAAGGGTCCATGTACAAAAAATGGTAATTTTATAATTAATTATAGAAAAGTTGAATTTTAATGGCACAAATGCACTTAAGATCCAAAAACGCCATACACAAAACATTTTTTTAGTATAACCATATGACTAATTAGGTCAAATATAATCTTAAATAGACAATATTTCAAAATCTATCTACTTTTTCAAATTTGCCTTGATTTGCCTTATTTGCTTATTAAAAGCAAATATGGGATAAAGATTTGATGCTTTACATTTTATTTTATACTAATTTAAAATATGATATTACAGAAAATATAATTCAAATATTTTTGAATTGATTTTTATTTAAAATTGAATTAAAGGTAATTTATCGAATATATGGCTTATTCCATACAAACTTCAATGAAAACTATACGCTGTACATAACAGAAAACAAAACATATATATATAAAATGAATAATGTTAAATTATATGTAGCACTATTGACAATACATGTACAATATTTTAGCGCTTTACAAATACAAAACTATTATTATTATTTAATTGAGAATTGCATAAAACATCAGCCACGATCCGAATTTTTGATCATTAGTATCAAATTGGAGGAGAATGCTAATAGTGTTTTTTGGGAAGGTATAATTGCCTAGAGTTAGAAGACATGTGATAGCATTGTGGGGTTAGTAGCTTTATATGATTTGCCTCCCATTTTCTAAAATGGCTACCGAAATGCTCATTATGCAACAATATAGTGGGGTTTATATAGTAAAGTTAGTTTGATTTGTTGTTATAAGCAAATTTTTTGATGTTTTAACGAACATTTTTTGAGAATTTTTATTTTTTTTAGATAGCTTCTGCTTGATATTTACTTCTTTGTATAATTATCTATATACAGGGTGATCATACACAAGTCTAGAAAACTTTACATTTAAAATATTCATTACATAAATGTACCTATTGGCTTTCACTAATATTTCTTTTGTAACTTCATAAATTTTGTATAGCAATTATATAGTTTTTCTTGACTTTCATCGTTTTTTGGTCACCTTGTATTAATTATAATTTGTTTGTATTTTTCTATCTACTATATATATAATTAGTTTGCAGTATTTTGCAAACACTTCCTGGTCTCGTAATCATAGACAGCAAAATCACTGTGTTAGCTGCTCTAGAAAATTATTTCTGAAGACTATTGTTTTTTTTAAATAGGTCTAAAATAACTTTGAGAACTAATATTTAATATTTCTAGAAAATTAATTGTTTGACTTATCCATCTAATTTTGCTTTTAACGTGTATAGAAAACATTAAGACGAACAAAATAAAAGGCAACATTTCATTTTGAATACTAGTTAATACATTTATTTTCTTAAAATATATACATTTTAAATGAAAATATGTCAAAATGTTCTATGAATTTTCATATAAAACATTTTCAAATCTTCAAAATTTTATTTATTTCTTGTAAGATTTTAATTTTAACCGATTTCGTTGAAATTATTACATAATATATAAATTAATATTCCCAAACTATTTTAAAATCATTGATACTGTTATAGAAAATATATCAATTAAATTATACTAAAAATAACATTTATATCAACATCGATTATTTTACTATTTATTCCAACTTAATTAATCTTCTTTCACCTAATATAATACTATAGGGTATTCCAAGCTATAGCTTGACCTAGGACATCCTCTATAGAGGATATCATAGGTCAACATAACGGATAAAGAATAGATCATTTTATAATTGTGTGCTATATACCTTCTGATATATCAAACTTAAGGAATATAGACCGACGAAGTTGATCGATCTTTTGTAGTGCACATATTTGTCACTGTTGTGCAAATATTTGTATGGTGCATGATGTATAGATTTTTGTTTTCAAAAAAATAACTTTAATGGCTTAGTATATAAATATACTAATAAGTTTTAGTATACAGAATACCTATTGTACCAATACATATATTTTTGGGTATGTTTATTGATATTTAGATAGAATAGTTATATAGATATGAAACAAAATGTCACTTCTATATAATATTGTAAATTAATTGTTTATGCTTTGATATTATTTTTTAATAATTTATGTTTCGTAAAATTTAATGAAAGTTTTCTAAATACTGTTTAAATATATTTTTTAAAATATTTCTAAACATTTTATTAAAAAAGCTTTTAATTATAAATGTATATATATATATACGTCATGATTGAAATTCTAAAGTATGTTTGTTATTTTTAACTTATTAGTGTTACATGTTCAAAATAATATTTTCAAGATGGCGACTTTCTTTAAATGAATTATTTTATAATTTTCTAGATTTCTAAATACAATACTTATGGAAATAATTATTACCAATAGATAACAGTAACTGACGCCCAACTAAATAAATCGTTCATATATTTTTTTTAATATATCTTGTCACTAATTAACGGTTTTAAAATAAATATTTGTTCAAATTAATATAAGCACACTTGATTAAAAAAAACTTGTCCGTTTATAAACAGAAAACATCTATATGCAATAAATATATTACATAAAATATAAATATTAAATCGCTTTTCTAAATTTAAAATAAAACTTTTAACTCTAGGAATGACAAGCGGGTCATTGAAATATGATCAATTGAAAGGTATATAATGATAAGATTTATCGTCAGAAAGAGAGTATGGGTTCAATTTTCTAATGGGTACAAATACTCAGCTACAAATACCCACAAATCTTGTTGACTTTATAGGTACTTGACTTATGTTGTTATAATATATTATAAGATACTAAGATCTTTTTCTATACATTTTTTTTCATTAAAATTTGCCAGTTGTTAATTCAGATTAAGTACCCAGCTACCTCTTTTCGTCAAGTCTTAAATGAACTCACATTTTATAATAAATTTTATCACATAAAAGGGGATAATAGCTGATTCGCATAATGAAGCTAAAAATAAAGTGATTAATTATAATTGAAGTCAGACATCTTTTATAGTGATTGAAATACTTAACTATTCGATTTTATGAACTATTCTCTTAGATATATTTCCTCTTTTTACCGTGAAATACTTTTCATAATATGCTGCCATTAACCACAATGATTTCGTTATATTATATTGACTAAATGACTTTATTTTTATAATTGTTGTTACAGGTATTTCTTAAATGGGTATCTCAGTTTCCCTTTTTGGTAAATCATTTGCTTTTTCTAGAAGTATAACCTCTTAAAGGTTAATTAAGACTTTTATTTTACAATTCCTTCGAGGTTCCAGAATTGTATCTTGATTATCATTCAAATTACAAGTCTTCAACTATCAATTTTAAAATTTGTCGATTTTTGGATTTTTTGGGGTATTTCTCCAGTTTTGAAGTTCGCAGACAGTATATAGGAAATATCTCTATGTTCATTATTTTACATAATAGGTACCTAGACATTTTTTATATTTACAGTATATAATTATATATTCTTCAAAGCAGAAAATGCAGCCAAAAATTTGATATTATTGCGTCAATGAATACAACAAAATATAATTATTACAATAAACCTAATAAAATATAATTTATTATATACGATTCTTGATACATTATTACATATTAGTTATTTCTTTCTTGATTTTTATCAATGAATATTACATTATATATTCGATGAATCGCATATATTTTTTTTAATTGTATTTATATTGAAAAACTAATATAAAAATAAAAGATTTGGCTATTAAATTCATTACAACATACATATTTAATAGCATCAGAAAGATTCAAAAAAGTTCAAATCTGCTTTGACGTCATATTCCTATTTATAAGATAACACTTAAAAATTAACATTACAGTATACTCTTGAAATTGATTTTCTCTATAGTATTAATATTATTATTATTAATATGTTGTAATTCTTTTTTTTTCTTTTTTTGTAAAATAAAATATTTTATACATTCTTTTAGTTTGATATTTACATAGTGATTGATTCCTTCCACTAGAATTTAATAATATTCTTTAAAAATTATTTCAAATATATAGAATAATCATTTCCTAAATGTGAATATATTCTTATAAAATTAAATAAGCTAATTTTACTGTATATACTGTCAATACTACTTTCAATAGTATATACAATAAATTGTTAATTATAAAATTATTAAAACTATTATCTCTATATTAAGATTTTTAAATTTTTAAATTTTCCAAACCTTTGATATAAGGACTAATTCTACCTGCTGTACTTTTATAAAAAGCATCCCATTTATCTTAAAGTATAAACTATATATAGCTAAACTGTGCTTTTACGCAATGGCCGGAGATAAATTCCTACTAATAAACTATGTTATGAGTTATTAAACCTACTAAAAGAATGATTATTGAGTTTTGCTTGTGATCTCTGCAACTATATAGTTTTTGGAATGATATAAAATAAATAAGTCCCCTTTAATAAAGGAAGTCCTCATTTGAAGAATTGTGAAAGTTCAAGAGAATTCCAAATAGTAATTTATAGGGAATGTATGTATTTACACGTAGATATTCGTTTTAAATTACTGAAACTATACATCACAATTAATTTCTTTCATGATGCTGGGTTCAATGAATTCAACAAATTTTTATTTATTTTTATATATTAAAAACATTAACTTATTTTTGTGATAAAAATAATTTCATTTTGACAAATTTTAGAATATTTTTTATAGATTTTATAGGGTAATAATATGTCCACATATACCTACTCGTAAAAGCATTATAAGTTCACAATTATTAAAATACTTTAGAAAAAAATACATTCTGAAATGAAGTTAGGGAAACCTATTGGTTATTTGAAATCGCCCTAAGTATTTACATTCATTATATTTTACTAAATCATACGATTATGAGAATTAAAGTGTGTCTTTTATTTGTTTATATATGGCGCACAACTTCACAATGAATTATCAAATTGATTATGTATATGATATACAACAGGAAATTCAACAACCAACAACGTCAAGATTTTCTGCTACTTCTGAAGAAGAATTACAAAGGAAGAAAGATAGCAGAATTCCACACAATACTCAAGTAAAAACCAAGTGGGCTGTAGGACTGTTTAAATTGTGGCACAAGGAATGGAAAGTCATGTTGAGTGGCCCGAAAAAAGTTTTTAAGGATCTCGAAGAGGTGACAAATGATGAGTTAAATTATGTTGTGCAATATTTTATGTGTGATGTTCGCAAGACTGATGGATCAAAATATCCCCCAAGAAGTTTGAAAGAAATTGTAGCTGGCTTACAACATTATTTAAATTACACGTTGAAAAATAACTGCAGTATTTTTTGTGACGCAATCTTTTCCGGAACTCGAGAAGCACTAGATGCTGAAATGAAGTTGTCAGCAAAAGAAGGTAATGTTCGGATTAAGAGAAGGGCGAATGCGATTTCATTTGATAAAGAAGATGCTCTATGGACTTCGGGTGCATTTGGTATGTCAAATCCACGACAGCTAATAGATACCCTCGTGTACCATTTGGGTCTTCATTTAGCTCTGAGAGCATGCGCTGAGCATCGCGATTTGGAGTTTGGACAAAATTCGCAATTAACATTAGAAACGAGTCAAAATGGTCAACGTTGTATAAAGTATGTCGAACGGATTTCAAAAAACAAAAAATTTGGTTTAAATAATAGAAGAATGGAGGCCAAGGTAATTCATTCATTTACGAAAATGAGACAAATCCAGAGCGATGTGTATTAAAACTGTATGACAAATATATACAACATCGGCCTGAATCTAATGGTCTTGATGGTTGTTCTGCGTTTTATTTGACGCCCATAGGACATCCTTCGTCAAATTGCTGGTATAAATCATCCCCCATGGGTATAAACACAATTTCTACAACGCTTAAACGTCTAACTACTACCATTACCGACGGTCAAATGTATACTAATACCAGTTTGGGGAGAACCGCAAAAACAAGAGTTGTATCTGCTGGTATTCCAAAAGAAATTGCTGCAAAAAAGACTGGGCATATCTCAAATGCTAGCCTCAATTATGTCGAATGTTGTGAGAAAGACGAAGCAAACATGTCAAGAGTTCAGTGGTATGTGAATCACTATCTAAAGATGAAAATTCAATCGCTCACAAGATCTTCGAAAACACCGTTTTGAACAATTGTTCTATTTCAATTACCATAAATAAATATTTTGTATTTTTTGGGCGTTATCGATTTGTTATATGCATATTTTGAAATTTTGTATTTATTAAATTGCCATTTATTTCACTAGTGAAATAAACGATTTAGCGTGAAATAAACGCTTACTTAATTTACAACATTTAAATGGGGAATCCACTAGATAGTATGATTTAAATAGTATAAAATGTATTATCATGTATAATTAAAAAAAACTAAATTAAACAGACCAAATGACTATTATAAATTAATTTTTAGTTGTTGCTATAAATCATAGTTGTAGTTCATCCGTTATGTAAACATTCTATACAATTTTTGTTATTTTGTCATATATATAGCGAACGGAAACAATGGAATAATTTTTTAATAATTTATTTTAAATTCGTTGTTTTTAAATATCTAAAGGAATTTACATAAATTCGAAGTATGTTTCTCACAATTCGATGACGTTATATAAGTTTGTAAAATTGACATATTGACAATTTCGAAAATAATTTTAGCTGTCTGCCAAAATCATAGATTTAAAATATATCTATAAGTATTATTGTTACGTTAGTTACTATTGTTTAAATCTATGGCCAAAACATATATAAATAAATAAACGTTTATTATATATATTTAATTACGCACTATGCAATTTTTTAATTCTTATAAGATACCTATTTAACTATTTGACTTAGAAATTAAAAATTAAACTAATTTTTTATATGATCGAAATTGATAACAATATTGTTGAATAAAAATCTATAAATCAAAGTTTTAAATCAATAAAAATGTATGCATTTTGAAAATAAATATATAACTATAATTTTATTGAATAATATAATGTAACATACATTAAATTTTATCTATAATGTGTTCAGATAATAGAAATCCATTTCAATACAGATCAATCATTCGACTTTATAGTCAGGACGTGTTTTGATCCAATCTGCAAGTTTTGGTTTGTCCTGAAGAACTGCGTCGTAGTGTTCCTTTAATTTTGGAAAGTCCTCCATGAGAGTGGTGAAATTTTCATTGAGGTGGTCAAGGCAACACATAAGAACTAGGTCAGCCAATGTGACTTTGGAGCCAATGAAAAAGCCACCTTCCGTTTCTCCGAGAAAGTTTACAATAATCTGTCAACATATGAAAATATGCTAAATGCACTAAATACACTTTTCGTATATAAATATTTTATGACATTTTTAGAAAATGATGCAATACAATTCTTTAACTAGATAAATCTATAAATAAACACATTACAATTTCGTTTCTAATATAAAACTCTTGCAACTACATTTCATCAAAAAAATGATTTTTTTTTATAAAAAAACTTTTTTTAAAATATTCGTTTATCGTGTATATTATAAATGAAAAATTAATTATAAAGATTTTCAAATATAATTGCTTATATAATTATATCGTCCTTAATCTGACGTTTTTTGACGTTTTTTATGTAAATTTGGAGCTTAAATATTTTGAGTATACAATTTATAATATATGTACATATTTTACACTGACATTGAGAAGTGCTCGACCTCTGCCGTCAGCAAAAGCTTTCCCCATCTCAGCTTTCTTGTCCAGAGGAGCAAGGTATATGTTGTGCAATTCATTCCCAACGTCCGTAATCTGTTTGAAGAAATCAACATTTCAATTAAAATATGGTGATCGAAGAGTTTTGAAGAAATAATAATCATTAAAATAAACACGCCAGCTTACCACATCAATTGCTCTCTCTATAAGATACTGATCCCAAGCATCTTCACTGTACAAGTCAAACTTGATTGCAAAGAAGCGGGCAATTGGCATGGACTGGGACATCTTCTTACCACAAGGAGTTTCCAAATATGGCAGCATACCAGTAGGAATGGTTTCCTTCATTGCTGGCCAATCTTCCTTCTTTATTCGAATATCCTCCTCCAGGTCTCTGCCGCCTGTCTTGATGACCATTCGGATGATTTCAGCTCGACCCCGAACATCGAAATAAGTTAACTGGAACGTAAAGGAAAAATGGAAATCTATTTTAAATCTACGTATAAGTTTTTAATATATATTTATATATCTATAATATTTTGAAATGAAAATGAATTTCAATTTATTTATGGATATAGTATCGCTTTGTGCACATTTTATCGCAAATTGAAGAAAATTTTATTTATTGAAGGATTGGTATTCAAAAACTTTAAAAAGTAAGTTAAGTTATTTTACCTCATGTAAATTAATGTAAATGAAATATACATATACCTATATAAATATTGTTAAATATAGGTCTATAAAAAAAATATTAAATTTACCTTAAATGACATTTTTAGTGAAATGCGAATTTGACTTCTTCGAAATCGTTGAAACAAAACAACTGAATTAAAATATGCGAGCCGATCCTTTTATATACCCCAATATAGAGACTCATACAACAACTACGAAGGAAGCACCCTCGGTGCACAGTATGTTCAGTTATTGTACCAAAGTGCCCCACAGATTCTGTCCTTTTTGGCATGTTGATATCTGTCTGAGAGTATTCTATTTGCTAACAACCTTTGAACAAGTTAGAAGACGAAACAGACAATTTTCACATCAATGATTTATTTAGTAATCTTATTAATGCAGTACAATTGTTTCGGATGTAATTATGAGATAAAATGACATTCGTATATTTATTAGCCAGACTTTGTCAAGTGTCAGTCAACGCAGTAATCATTAAGTTGTCATGAAGTATCTATAATAAGAAGAGTACATGGTTAGTTTGAATATATAATCATCTCTATATATGATTTCATGCAAATTACGAAATATTTAATATGCATCTATATTCAGCAATATATTTAAATGTATTCTTAATATTTAAAAAATTTTATTTAAAATTCAACTAAATAGATTATAAAAAATAATATTTTCAAATTTTCAAACATCGATTTATTTCAGTTTTGTTTGAAATGTTCAAATCGGTTAATGAACTTTATATATTCTATTTTTATAACTTCAACAGGTGGTTAATGATAGAGACTGAGAAATCAAAGCACATTAATTTGATTATTTTTTAATTTAATTGTAATTAATTTTGTATAATTAATTAACAATGAGTCATAGCATTATTCAGTGTCATATAATAATTTATATTTCGTTCAATACAAATAGTATTATAAATAGAAGCAATTAATCTCTAATCATAGGACCAGATTATCCTATATAAGCATTATTTGAGACCCCCGCTTTCAGGGGGCTTGAGCTTTGCGATTACGAGGAGAGGGAGGTGAATCGAGAATATTTTAATGGTATATATTATGTTTTAGTTTTGGTATTTTACAGACCCCGCGATGTCTCAATCCGCCTCATCCAAGGTTCATACGCATTTTACAAAATTAAATTCAATGCTTTTCCCAGACCTTTTAATGTTTAAATATAATTGATTAAATCATATATCATACAATTCTTTAAAGAGTAGTACATTACATTTTTACTTTTTTTTAAACTTATAAATCAAAAATTATGATAAAAATAAGATAAAAGTAATTTAAAAAATAAAGAATGTTGTAAAAAGTCATATCCACATTTTTTTTAAAAGTCCCCTTTTTTCAGACCTTACATGAAATACTCATGCTTTCCAGATTTTTCTAGAAAAGCATCTTTTAAAAATTCGACTTTGTATCAACCCTGCTCTGCCTAATCATAATGATATAAAAATATTACAAAAATTACATATTATATTCATGTTTTTAAAATGATCCCTTTCTTCAAACAACAGACTTTTATTACTAATATATCAATTTTCTCTAATAATTAAATCCTGTGAATTACCTATATTTAATAATCTATTTTTTTTACATTTACCAACTTCTAAATAATTATTCTATTTGAGAAATATCAAGATACAGTGAGCTATATAAAAAAGTTTTAATCAATGAATAGTTACATCGAGAAACCTTTTATAGAAAATAATATTTCGAATATGTTTTATATGAATATATCAACCTTATTTGCGTTTTTGCTTTTTGAATTCATAATTATAATAATGAAATGAAAAATAATTTTGTTGATATCCACGATACAAAATATCATAAATCAGGTTATTTATTACAAATATATGATTATTTGATACGCCTACCTAGTAATTATTTCCCATTTTTATGGATATGAATGTGGGAGTATCTTAAAAGAAATGCACCTAAAATTCTAAATATACAGTGAAGTGTTTTAATATCCTTTTTGTAATGATAGATAATTAAAATAAAAACCTTACGACAATTTTAATTAATTTATAACAAATTTATTATATTGTAATCAATAAATTAAATATATTGAGCGATCAAATCTATTTTGATACATGAGATTTTCCAAATATGTAAACAGACAACGAATAATACAAATAAACTGACGTAAACTGTACATAATATTTATTATTTAGATGGTAACACGGTATACAAACTTATGAACGATATGTAAGCGTATAAATTCATAATTGCGCAATACATATAGAATACACTAAGTGCATCGTTACATAATTCATAATATAAAATGGTTCGAAAAATTACGATTCTCATCAATGATTTATTTATCATATTTTGGGGGCTGTTTTATTCATTGATATAGTAATAATATTTATCTAAAACGGCAAACCAGATACTATAATAAAACACGTCCAACATAAAAAGGGTCAACTAGAGAAAATGGTGAAATCTTGTTCGGCCCATAATTTTACAAATATAGAGCTGTGAAGAGTACCAAATCCGTCAATATATCTTTGCACAATTAAGTTCCTTTAATTGGTATACATATTGTGAAGCCTTATTGTCGTATATCTCATATTTATAACATGATTTTCTGTAGAATTGACGGTATGTTACCGACGGTATGTTAAATTTCAGATTTTCAAAAACGTGTTATCTGCATTTCTATTCGCTGAAAATTTCAAATTTTTT
>JAUZNC010027283.1:0-21982 GCA_034780395.1 Vannuccia rotundouncinata | reverse complement strand
TTTATTTCATTAAAAATTGATTAAAATTCATAATAATAATATTGACATATTGGTTTTTCAAGCAATAATGTTTAAATCACCCAATTCAAATAAATCTGGTTTTCTATTTTAATGATAATTTTTATGAATAATTATATTATTGATATTAAAATAAAAATATGCCGTACTGAATACGATTACGCGAAATTTAACATTGTTGAGATACTGAATTCCATGACCTCAAATGTTGCATTAAAAACAAAAAATTCGAAGCAATTATCCGTCAATTATAGAATAAATTCTTTCTATGAATATAATGAACAAACTATTTCCTTTCAAAGATGAAAATAGTTATTTTTGTTATAAAACGTTCAAGTCAAACTTATAAATGTATAGAATGTAAACTGAACTCAAATAACAGAATTTACTGACCTCATTAACAATAAGAATTAGCTGATAACCCCCCAATAATTTCTCTTCATCGACTTTCTGCATTCTCTTCTCATGAAACTGACGTGGATGTCATAGTAATTACAAGAAAATATCTCAAAGCTTATTATTTTCCATTCAATTTAATAATACGCTTTTTAGATATTCAGATTAACTTTTAAAATGTATCAATATTATTCTTCAGAAGAAGTCTGAAAACGGAGGTTTCTAGTTTAATTTCAGACTCTATTGCTGTTTACTAACAAAGCAATGTTAGTCATCTCATCGTAAAAAATATAATTTACATTAAAAAATTTGGTATCTTTATATTATTTAATCAGTAATATTATCAATAAGCAATATTCAAAAAATATAACTTACACAATTTTGCGAAATATGTTTCGCAACACAAAATTTGAGATTAATGACGCAGGGTCATCAAAAAGTTTCAAAATCGACTTCAGAATTGGATGTGGAGCGCTTAGAATTAGGAAAGCAAAGGAAACTGAGAGAAGAGTCTTTGTTAGCTGGCGTTGAGTAAGAGCTCGTTTGTGAAGATCGATGCTGTGACCGACCGGTTTACTGCCAATTACTGCCATAATGATCGTGATATTCATTATTAAAAGAAGAGTAAATGGAATGAATGATAAAAATGTTAACATTATCCAATTATACGTGATTGACCACCATCGAGGCTCCTCGATCAGACATAAGACTTCATTTGTTGGTAGTACGCGCGTACGATAGGTCCATACACCGTGGGTGTTAAGACCAAAAAAGAATAGAACTATTATCAAAACTATACGAACGGCAACTTTTGGAGTTGAAAATCGAGAAAATCGAGTAGGGTATTTTATTACTAGAACTCGATCAAATGTCATAGCAACCAAAATGTAAGCTGAAATCATAATTTGATTATAAATTAAAGGTATTATTGTGTTGCAAACCAACTTGTGTTTAAGTATGTCAATAAAATTGAATAAATCCCAATCAACAAATTGCGAAATGGTTAAAACAATTAGATCTAAAATTGACAAACATGCCATGTAAACTCCCTGGGTGCATTTTCTGTTATGTGGAAGCATCATTATAATAAAAAGCATTATGTTCCCGAAACAACCAATTACTAAGAAAAGCGGAGGTATACAACCGTTCAAAACAAATTGAATATTTTTGATAATATTGTTCAATTCTTCATAATTGTTATTTGATGGAGATGTATAATTCGATGTTATATTTTGGAAAATAATTGTGTGGTTATCAGAAACAGCCATCGTATTATTAAATTTAAAAAAAATTCTAAACGAGGTGTATATATGTATATAAATATTCGTTATTATGATTGGTTTAATAAATCATTAAGATGAACCAATAAAGTTTTAATATTATACAAAAAATAAAAAACGATTCTTCTAATTTAGTGGCATTAAAATTGTACATTTGTAGATTTACAAACATTTATAACCATAGAAATATTCTAACATAATATTTCGCTTTCTTCCCAAAGGAAAAATTAAAAAAAGTAAATTTTTATGTTTATAACCTTATAATATTGATGAAAATGAAAATTAGAAATGTAAATAGTTTAAATAAAACTGATAATTGAATGCATCTTGTTTGTTAATATATATAAATTGAAATATGCCGCTGAAAAATAACATATATGAGGACATCGCAAGAAATGGTATAAAGGGTATTGCTTCTTTTTCTAATGATATTAGATATTCATCATCTTTTTCCGAAAGTATTTCAGTTGGTATGCTGTACATTTATAGAGCAAATTTATGTGATATTTCACGAATATACCTTTTCCGAATACAAATTCCAATTTCCGAATACAAACACCACTAGCATGCCATTAGGTATATTCTCGAAATTTGCAATTAAACTATATATCAAACATTCGAACAAAAAACAAATTATTAATAGCAATATCAATATCAATATTTAAATAATAATAGGAAAAAAAACTTTTTGTCAATTTTTATTATATTCATAGAAAGTAGAGACAATATAATTATAACATAGATTTCGCGGTCAAAAATATCACATATCTTGGGGCGCTACGCGGCTTCATCAAAACATACATGAAAAAATTGAGAACTAATTACTGTCATACTGTCAAGTCTGCTTTTCTGAATATTCAAGACTTGAGTAAATACTTGCTGAATCAGAAAAATTTAACGAAAATTTATCAATCAAAGTGGCAATGATTATGGCATACATGGGGCACTTAGGGTATTTGAAATAACATTTTTTAACTTTGAGCTCATTCGTAAAGCTCCTCGATGTTATCATCCGCCAGTCTAAGACCGATTAGGCAGGTAAAGGTCATGAGTTTTACATATCTCCATCACCAAGAACCGATATTAGCCTATGTACCATTATTTCATGCCATATTTCCATTTGTTTCAAGAAAAGTTGGCCAGATATTTCATAAAATTGGTAACAACGGAAAACCAACATTCCTGGTCATAGGAATTAATATGATATCGAAGTATCTTGAAACAATTACAAATTTTATACTTTTTTTGACTTCGGTTACAAGTTCTGTAAATGGGTACTTTCCGTGGTGTATGTATAGTTGTATAATCGCAAAATTATCATTCAATAAATTAATATTCTATTACGCCACGGCGTTAGATAATATTCAATTTAACTATTTTTATCTCACATTAATTTGAATATCGGCGTGGCGTACAATATTTCAATTTGAACGTTAATTTAGCGATTATATCATTATAAATACGCCACTGAACATCGGAAAATATCGGCCTTTGGTGATGGAGATAATTAAAACTCATGACCTTTTACCCTTTATTCGCCTGATCGAGCTAACAACATATGATGTGTTCGATATCTGGTGTGACTCGAAGGATCACTGAACTCCAGCCTAAAGCACATGCCACTCATTGCCTTGGTGTTAAAGACACCATTTCCAACTGTAAAATGTTTTCAGATACCTTAGATACATCCAAACAGATAAGTTACCTTAATTAAGTTTTCGCCACAACGGGAGAACATGTTGGGACAAATTAAACAAAATCTATCCACAGAAGAAAATAACATTGAGTTTGGACAGAAAGTTAACTTCAGAAGTTAAGGCTCGTATCATTGATTGCCTAGCTCAGATGCAAACTCTCAATTATTTCTTTGGATTAAATTAGTAGAAAAAGTATGTTTGCACGCCCATAAAAAACTGTCTACGACATATACAAGTTGGCTGTCCTCTACTAACGATATCCTCGATATACACAAGTAGTACATCATAATTCTGTGAGCCCCCATTATCTTCAGCCCCGCAAAAAATGTGGCCTTTGCCGCCATAATGACCACAATTTCAGAGCAACTGAAACGGTGTGATCTTTGACTAAAGAGTGTCACACTGAAGTTTTTGATGACTCCTGCTTGTAAAAAACATCATATATGACAAATATTTCTTACACGTCACACCCTAGCATGTATAACTATTAATTTATAATTATCAAAACTTTTGTTTGGTTAATCTAATCTATATTTTAATGAAATCTTTGTATCAAAGAATATTAATAGAGCGAGCGATTAAGTTTTAATTAATTTCATTAAGTTTCCATTTGGTTTCAATACGTCTAAATTTGAGTTTTCATTTGGTTTTAATACAGTTTAATTCGTTTAGTAATTCGTCTCTGACACGTATGTAAATACGTATAAAAATTACCGTAAAAGCGGAATTTTGACCCATACAGAGAGTATCATTGTACGTATCCGAGACGTATCAGATACGAAAATTGTTTACTGATAATTGTTCAGCTAAAGACATTTTAGAGGGCCACCAGGTCCCCGACCAGTAATACAACTGGCTGTTAGATTGAGATATTTTGAAACAGGTTCATTTCAAGTAGATTCATATATACTGTATTATGTGAGTGCACATGAATGTTTCAGTTGAATGATCTATCAAAATTTCTGATTTTTTGTTTCAATTATATTTCTATAAAACTATAAGAATAAATTTATTTTTGAGAATTGACCCTTTAGCATAAAATATCAACGGTTTTTAATTTTTTATTGCGTTTCTCTCAATATTAGTTTAAGAATTATATTCTACTTTTTAAATGCAGAAACTGTTTTTAACATTTAATATATAGGGAATAAATATTTACTGTTATGTAAGGTTTTTTTGTATATTCTTCAAGCATTTACAAACTTTTCTTTAGTTAGAGAGTTGACGGAGATCTCAGAAAATGTACACTTACGTGACAGTGCACAGTTTGCCGAATTGTTCAAAAATATCCACTCTGATTGCAAGAAAAAGAAATATTTACATCAAGTTTCCCAGTTTGGAGTATTGTGCCAATAATACATAGAAGATAATAGCCAAATTAAACAGAAATTTTCTTACTTTAAAAACTTTATAAAACTTAGTCATAAAAATGCAATGTATTTAATTCTTTTTGATTTAAATCTTTGCTGATGGTAAAGCTATTTAATTTTTCTCAAGTTTTAACCCTGCAGTCAGTGGGGTTAGTAATAATAAAATTAATAAAACAAAAATAATTTATATTTTAAGCAAAGTGTGAAAATATAATAGATTTTTCTTTGCAAACATTTCCTCATCCAATGTTTGGATTTTCTAGTCAATTTGCGAATTGGAAAACAGTATATTCCAAAAGTTTCTTATACGACATAAAAAAAAGTTTTTGGGAAATTTATATACTATTTACAATAAACAGAAATGATTTCTTTCAGATGCGCACTATTTCTCGCTTTCTGATCAACTATTTCCGGTTTCTAGATTCCTCAAAGTACGTTATCGCAGGATGTCAAATCTGGACTTCGCGGCAAATTTGCAGACCCATCGGTATTGTATCCAAAATTATTTGTCATAAATTCTCTTGTTTTCATTGTTGTGTGAGCAGGAATGATCCTGCAGATCCGGTACATAAGATGCCAGGGATGAATTCTTCCCGAAGTATAGTAATGTAGTTTTCGTCAGAGACAGCGCCGTTGAAAAAAAGGACCAATAAGATGCTTAGCCGACATTGCCTCCCACACCATAACTTTTGGGGGTGCTGTTTCACTTGTTCCCAGAAATTAATTTTTTGTTTAAACCAAAAAGAGAGACGCCTATTCCCACGACCTTCAGCATATATTGCACACACATCCGTGAAAAAGAGTTCTTTCTCTTCTTATGTTGTTATCTTTTTTTGCCAATACACAATTCTGGTAATTTGCCTGACTGAGGAATTGTATCTTTGGTTGGCTTCCAACTTCTGTATCCCAGAATCTTTGTCATTATCCTGTGTAATGTCGTTTGTTTTAAATTTAGTTCCTCAGACCTCATCCTTACTGACATACGATATGTGGGCCAATCATTTTCAACGTCCTGACTCCAATGACTTAATCTTCCAGCAAGACAGGACTCCACCCCACTAAGTTTGGAATGTTAGAGCATGGCTTAATAAACGTTTTCCTGGACGCTGGATCACCGAGGTCACCGGACCTCACACCACCTTATTTATTTCTCTGGGGTGTATTGAAAGACAAGGTATTCCTCCATGGAAGACAAAGGGACATCGATCATTTAAAATAAATTTTTAGAGCAGAATGGGTAATAATTACGTCAGAAATGTGTCTCAAAGTTGCTCACAGCGTCATTTCTCGATATCATAACGGTTTAAATGCAGATGGTGGACACTTCGAACACTAATTGTAACTTAATTATCATCTAACTGTTGTAATAATTATTGTAAATATACTAATTGTAATCTAATTTTCATCTTACTAACCCTACTCAATTTACCAATTTAACTTGGGGCCGACTACTTTTGGGCCACCCTGTAGTTCTTAATATATTGTTATTTGATTTTCGTTACGACTGCAAAATTCATTGGCAATATGAATAGTATTAAATGCGAAAACAGACGAAATAAATAGTTAACCAGCAAATTGACTTTTTCTTTAATCATATCTAAGCAATAAGGGCGCAAAAAAGGTGGGGGTATGGGGGTTAAAGCCCCCCCCCCCCATTGTCTCCGCCCTTGGTAATGATCTTTTATTGAACGTTGAACGAAAAATACTAAATACGAATTTAATTAGTGGCCATCAAAAAATAAATGTTGTCTTGCTTAGCGGACTCTAACTGTTAAGGTTCAGACCCCCTCACCCCCTCACCCCCTCACATTCCTTAGCGGCCAAAACAATCAAAGAAAAAAACTTCCCTCATTCATCCCGTGTTTCTATTTTTAGTATCAGTTATAGACTCTGAGTGGCTGATTTGTTATGGACCTTTTCTATGAGTATGTGTGTAGGTATAGCTTACAATTCAAACAAGCTATATTTGCATAGAGATATATACATAATATAGTGTATGTATAGGCATGTATACCTATGTGAAACATTAGTCTGATCGATGTCGCTGACTAATGTGATAAAAAATGATATCTTATCATTAAAATTATTTTTGGGGCATAATGGACCACCTCTTTCCATTATGCCCCGAAACAGTCATTAATATTAATTTAAAATTTCAGACAATTAATTTACATAAAAATCAATTGCCACTACGTTTTTTATGACATCCATACACAAATAAATGTTTAGCATAATCAACTTATTGATTTTTTCTATATATTAAATTGTAAATATAAAAATACAGTCCAATTAGATGAATTATTTAAAAACTTACCTTATTAGCTTTGTTTTTATTTTTGTAACGATCAGGTATTTTAATCGCTTTTTCCTTCCTGTTATATAGTAGTATTGTAAAATATAGGAATACCACCTATATGTTATTCCCCATGACTCTTGCTCTTTTTTGATAAATGCATACTTTATTTTGTATATATTTTGTTTATCTTTTGGTAAATCGCCTGTTTTAAAGATCGTTTCTGTGGTTTGTAAACACAACCACCCCGTGTATTGTCTACGCAGGTCTTTCCTATGTGTTTTTCTTGTTATTAAACTTATAACAAATATACCTTGTGTCAGTATTCTCGTTTGTTTCAAATACATACATTTATATCGGGATACCTACCACATTTTCACGAGAGAAATTTCGAATTGACACTGTCACTTCGCCATAATAAATATTAAAATTTTAGCCTATAAAAGCAACAGTGTTTATACTATACAGTTTAGCAAAAAATAGGTGTGGTCCATTATGCCCCGTTGGTCCGTTATGCCCCGGTCTCCCCTATTGGTTGTTTTTTTCACCTTCACAATAATTTATTTTAAAAGAATTTCTACCACAAGTCAGTTTAGTTAACATAAGTATAGTTTTACAACTTGATTTAGAAAATTCCGCTAGTAAGAAAGACAAAAGTTATTTGTAGATAGATGGCCCTTAAAATCGACTCGAAAACTAGTGATAGACAATAAAAATACGTTTGTCGTAAATGAATTATCAGTCATATTATAATGAACACATAAAAAATCGATAAAATTTATATAAATATGCTTAACACTCAAATAAGTTAAATTCATACATCAATACCTTAATTGAAACGTTAATATATTTAAAAAAACACAATTTCCAACATAATTACATAGAAAAGACGTAAATAAACGCAATATCCTTGTTATTATTCAATTGTAAAGTCTGATAAAAATTTTAAATAAGATTATATTATATTAAGCAGGATGCATTAATCAAATGTATTTAATTGTTATTATGTATTGGCAAGTGTGTGAGTTAAATTATAAAAATATAAAAGCCTCTATAGTCAGTCACAAGTAATATTATTTCACAATCTATGTTTTGTAAAAAGTAGTCTGAGAGTGTGAAATTAAATAGCTACAAATTTGTATACACACCCAGCGGAGTGATAGGTTACTATATAGTGATATGATACTATATCAATGGATAATTGTTGTTATTGTATAGTGCAACAGCAATTCTGTTTATTCTTTTCCGGTTTATTTAAAACCTGAGGGTGTTTTTGATTTGAGCATGTTGGTGAGTCGATTTCATATGGATTATATGAAGATGCTCGAGTTGGTTGAATTGAAGGAGAATGAATTTCTCGTGTTGGAGGAACTACAGAATTATCGTGCGATTCTATTACCGATGTTGGTCTGTTAGTTGAATTTCTTGGTAGACCAACAATAGACTTGGAAGGCTCAGTTGAATGAAATGATGT
This sequence comes from Vannuccia rotundouncinata, assembly GCA_034780395.1. Lineage (NCBI taxonomy): Eukaryota > Metazoa > Platyhelminthes > Proseriata > Coelogynoporidae > Vannuccia > Vannuccia rotundouncinata. The sequence goes on along the minus strand of JAUZNC010027283.1, from coordinate 13,454 downwards.
TCGAGTCCAATTTGAATTCTGAGAATTTCTGAGAATGGATTGCGAAGAAAGAATTGGAGTCGGTTTGTTTCCAAAATTATTACTTTGAAGTTTTCTTGTTCGTGTTACAACATCATATTTTGCAGGCTGCACTGAGTGACTTGGTGATGTAATTGCAGAAGTGGTTGTTTTGGATTGATTAGCAAGTTGAGGATTTCTTCTCGACTCTTCTGAAGGTGTTGGTTTTTGTGGTTGGAACTGTGAATGTTTGATTTCATTAGAACTGTGAGGACCAATTGCGGGTTTTGGAACAGTTAACGAAGTTGGTTGGCGAGTTGAGTGAAAAGAATTCATAGATATTTGTATTCGATTCATATCTATAGAATCATCCGAATCATCCGAATAATGACTTCCAAATGTATCGCTTCTAATTCTTGAGGCCAAACCACTATTAAAGTTCGTTGAACAATCAAAGGAAGGGTTCTTCTTTGATGGTGTAATTGGAGGATTTCTGTCAGTATAATACTGTGGTTGATCCATCAACGAATCGTCATTGAATATTGTAGAAACAATATTAGACAATATAACTCCAGCTTCGTTCATGCTGCTTTGTGGATGGCCCTTCAACCTTTCAAGATCATTATAAGACCTTTTGGCAATAGAAGCCATACCATTCATCTGATGAAGTTCTACGCTGTTTAGTCGATCATTGTATGGATTTATTGGATCAATCAAGTAAGGTATCGAATGTGATTGAAGTCGAACATCATCGCGAGAATAATATGTATAAAAAGCGATGTTCATCGATGATACATCCATCCATAACTTTAAAAACATGACAAATCCGTGATAAAGCGTCACTTCTGATGACCTGTTTTCTGTTTCATTTGCGGCATGAACAGCAACCAATTCAATAATTGAGGAACGTCCCTTGAAGTGGATGTTTACGCGCTGTTGTAACCAATATTTGCAAAGTAAAATTAAACAACGACTATACTCACTTTGTTCTAGAATAAAGTCAACTGCAAGTTCGTTCATGCTAATCATAAAAAGAAATGTAGCCCCTCGATTTCGTTTTATTTGATTTAAAAGTGCAAAATGTTGGGTTTTGGCAATGTCGTGTTGATTAAGCGATCTTGAATTTGAAATTGCATTTTTTGCAGGAAGTATGTCAAACTTCTTATTCCATTTTCGAAATGTAAGAGATGTAATTTTATTGAATCCATTTGTTTTTATTGACACCCGTAGATGTTGGTTAAGAGTATCTTTCAAAGTAGGCATTACGCGTCTTTTAAAATCAGCAAAATTTTCTTTTTTTGGTACATTGAAAAACACAACAAGGTCGACATCATATTTGCATTTGAGGGCAACTTGTTTACCGACGCTACCAGCACATACAACTCTGTCCACTGAAAATCCATGAAGATTTTGTTGTAAAACGGTTTCGATAAATTGTCTGTGTTGATCACATTCCTGTCTTTCTTCATCTGATAAAGGAAGATCCTTAGAGAAAAGTTTTAATTGAATGGATAGAGAAGAATAAGGTGTTGAACCATGACAACGAGGAAAATTGTATGTCATGATCCCTATACATAAAATGTTAATCCTTGATGCAATGAATGTAATTCAAATAATAAATATATACGTAACACTAATAATTATTTCGAGAAAGTTTTTCAAATAGTAAATTATTCTTAATAAAATAAGGTGCACGAATTGTGATCGTCCGAATATCACTATTAAACAGAATTCCTGGAATTGAAATCAAGATAGAGTATCAACAATTCTAAGAATTCTATTTTTAGCGAGTATAATTAAGAAAAGGAGTAAAGTATGTATTTTGATGGAGTTTCTATTGTATTCTCTGTATAGCTGCAATTTTAACTCTCTCTCTCAACATTTACCCAGATAGCTTTCGTTCTATTACTTAAGCGACTTAAATGCGGAGTTAAAATAACGCATAATAGAGCAGAATTAAATTAGTAGAACCAAAGCGTTGTTGTAAGTATAGTGTTTTTACATTTATAAATTTATTTCGTATCGATTTATTAATATTATTATGAAAATTTGAATTGATATTTTTAAAAGTTTTTCATCACAATAATTGCAATTTTAAATTATTTGTTGATAAATACTGAAAAATTTTATGTTTTTTTTTATATATAACAAAATACTTTTCTAATTTTTTGACAATTTATTTTTTAAATATTGGATCTTTTGGATTGTATATGTTTTATTTTTCAAAGTTTAAGATCTAGAATATTTTATACTGGCTGAATTTTGTATTGGCTAATATTTTTTCTTGGAAATCATCAAATATTGTCCATAATTATCAAGATAATAATAATGAGTTTCAGCATATTATTATATACTTTGTTTTGTTTTTGGCATTCTTCAAATTGAAAGTATTGCAGGTTGGTATACAAAACTAAATATTCATTCCCTATTTCAGCATTTTGGGATCTCCCCTCCAGCTCCCCTGTATCCTTGAATATGCTTTTAGTTGATCCTCCCCCCTGTACAAGTGTATGCCCCTTAAAATTTCAAAAGCAGAATTCATATGGAGTCTTGAAAAGTTTGGAAATACAGAGTCAGGTCTGAAAAAGTTTAGAAAAAGTGGACTTTTTGACAAATGAACATTTTTTTAAATTTTAGAACAATTGGTCCTGCACAATCTCCAGGGTGCCATGGCTATGCAAGAAGAATATTGCTATAAATCTGCGCATAGTGTGGAAAAGGTTTAGTACAATGTGAATCAAAATATGGCAAAGTTATCTTATAGAGTGTAATGTACAACGTTCAACAGTGTCAGCCATGACTCCATACCATGCTGTCGCCGCCTACATAGTGTTCCCATTGTTCTCACTGACTCAATAATGGCACTCTACACTTGCACATTGGCATGGGTTTGAACACAAGATGGTCTAACAACAAACTTTAAAACAACAGGTGGTGTTCTGCAAGGTGATACACTTGCTCCTTATTGTTCGTCATTGCACTCAATGCCATTCTACATGATGCCAACTTGGAGATTGGAGCCTACCAACTTTAGCGCTGAAGAAGCTCCCAACACCATGGAATCTGCCTTTCATATTTGCCATTTGCTGATAATAATTTGCCACTCAAAAGATATCTTCGCTCTTCAACTCCTAATATCAGCAAAATGATTTTCATTATTATTACATTACATTAGTATTGATGTATTAACATTTTCAGATAATGAAAAAGTAAGTATTGTTTCTAATAGTCCAGAGGCCAAGACCCAAAATTTTAAGTACCCACACCTTCTGTGTTGACAAATTCTTGTTGCTATTTTTAACTTGATATACATCTCTATAGATTACGTTTTGATATGATAACACCTGCAGAGAAGTAGCTTATTAGTGGTTATCCCCTCTTGAATATTGACACCCAATATCGCGTTTTCTGAAAGACACTTTCCTGGAAAATCCATTGCAGTGTCATTATTGTACTATGCATGTTCTATTAACCGCTAACAAATGCATGCAAGAGCCCCATACACTTAGCCCAACAGATTTTCAGTAAAATTTTGTTTCTGCTAACATTATTACTCATACAACAAGAAATAATAAAAATAATTAGGCATTTAAAAATGTTTATGTATTACAAATAAATTTTGAAACCATTGTAATAAGTTTACATGTAGTGTAACTTTAAAGATGCATAAGATTGCATCATAGAGAACTAGTCAGTATCATCACGATCTAGATCAGAGTCTGTCAGCACCCTCTTTCTCCCCCCCCTCCGTCACCCGCGCACCTTTGCTAGTTATTTTTTCCTTTGTTGGGCTGGTGGTCCCCCTTACATACTACTGATGACGGTTCATTTTCTTGAAGTTGTCCACATGACACACTGTTATAACGAAGTCTAAAAATAAAACAATTTTGTTTATTACAAAGTAAACAGTTTTATTATTTTTGGATTAAAATTCTGTTTTTTTAATGCAACATTTCACCTATAGGAAATTGTAGATAACCAATAAACTAATCAGTAATACAAAAAATATTTCATTTTAATTTATTCATTGCGGTCATTTTAAGATAGGAGGATAGTAAAATCCACTTAGTGGTTCTTGAAATGAATATGGTAATATATTAGGATAAGAATCAATCCGTTCCCATGTACTGCGACGATCGAATAAGCGCGGAGGTGACGGATTATCGAATTATTATCGGATTATTCGCATATACAATTAGACCAAATAATTCGTTAGTATTAAATATGTTAAATAAATTCTATAGTCTGTAGTGTAGCAACAGTATCCACTAAATTAATCAATGAAACCTCCCTTCCTCCTCCATTATTAAGCAATATATAAGAAATAACATTAACAAATAATCAAGTAAATATTAAACAAAAATATATTTCGGCTGTAAATAATTAAACCATAGACATTTGATGACAGTTTATATTTCGATATTATTTTAATGTTTATATTAATGTTTTATAATAACAAAATTAAATATTATGTGTGAAAATAAATTATTTAATAATAAATTGATTGTTTGTTACTGGATAAAAATAAAATAATTAAAAAACAAAATCATTTATATTTATATTTATCATATGAATTAGGTATATTGTAAGAGAAGTACGAATTTACTATTTACATTTCGAATTTACAAAATTTTGAAAAACAAAAAACAAAATAAGGTTTAATTTCGGTGTGCTTGTATAGCAAAAAATTGAAGTTTACAGCTATAGTTTTACAAATTTAACAATCGAATTAAATTGTAATCAAAAAATTATGTAAAAGTTTCAGAATAAAAATAGAGTACAATTAAGATTATTTTGTTTTTAATATCAAATGTATAAATTATTATCTTTTTAGAAGTCACCAAATATTTATAATTCTAATAAACAAATACCTTTACCGCCATCGCCTCCACTTCCATCGCCTCCCCCCCCCCCCATCACCTCCACATCCCCCTCCACCATCGCCTTTACCTTCGCCCCCGCCACTATAAACTTTGCCATTCCTCCTGCCACCAAAACCTTCGCTTTCGCGATTAGATCTGAGTTGTTGATTAAAGCCGCTGTAATAACCTTGAAAACAAAATGCAAAATTAATTTATAAATAAATAAAAAAATAAATAAATAAATAAATAAATAAATAAATAAATAAATAAATAAATAAATAAATAAATAAATAAATAAATAAATAAAAAAATTAATAAATAAATAAATAAATAAATAAGTTTAAATAAACACCACCAAGCATGCCAGTGAGTATATATATGCTCGAAATTTGACAATACATATTAAATGTGCAATTAAACCATATATCAAATATTCGTGCAAAAAACAAATCAGTAAAATCAAATCAAATCAAATAACTATAATAGCAATATCAATATTTCAATGATAATTTCAAATTTAATAGCAAAAATAGCAAAAAAAACTATCTTAGTTTATCTTAGTTTAATTTATATTGATTTAACTTACATATTAATATATATTAGTTTACATTAGTTTAAAAATTTTAGATATTGTCATTTGGTGTAAAAGATTGAAAATCGATATGACCATGAAAACAAACTTTTTTCTAAGCCCAAGATATGGTGTAAAAGATTGAAAATCGATATAGTCATTAGTTATTTTTTGTTAGTTTTTAGTATTTAGTTATTAGTATTTATTTTTAATTTTAGTTTTTTTTCGTTGTAAGAAGTTTAATGTTTGTTGTAATGTTTGATGTTCGTTAGTTATTAGTTCTCATTTATTCGAATTTTAGTTATTAGTTTTCAGTTTTTTGTTTTCAACTGTATAGTTTTAGTTATATATATATATATATATAGTTTTTAGTTATTGATTGATAGATTTTGACCGATTTCAATGATTTCTGAACCAAAAATTGCAAATTTTTATAAAGGTTACAATAAACTGCACTTAAAAGAAGAGAAAAGAGTTGAGTATCGACTCTACACCCCACTTGTATAGAGGTATAGATATCTTTTACGCGGAAATATTAATTATCAAATTCAGTGATTAAAAAATCGTAATAATTTATATGTTTAGTCTCATTGTACTATTGAGATGAGTATTATAATATTTTATACAAATATAACCAAATATAAATTAAATATAATATAATATATAATAAATATAAATAAATGTAATGTAATATAAAAGCTAAACAAATATATTGATAAAATATGTTTTTATATTTTATTACTATAAATGTGATTTAGTATATCATCATATGCTTTTGAAATAGAACCACGATATTTCAATAATCGATGGAATATAATATATATGTTATTTGAAAAATGTAGGTAATCGTATAAATTATATATATATACAATTTGAAAAATAATATAAATACAAATGCCTATACAATAAAATTAGAAGAGAATTAAAATACAAAAAGAAAAAAAGCAAGTGAGTTTATAATTAGGTTATTTGATTTATTGTTAGTAAATCACCTTTAGAGCGAAGACAACAGAAAATCTTCAGAATTCAAAGTTTAATTAATTTAGAATAAATAATAAATAATAATAATATTTATTGTATATAAAGAATATATATATATATACAAAGGGCGGATAAAGGACTTGAGAAGCCACTTATATAGCGCCAAGAACATAATACAAAATTCATTTAAATACTTTACAGAAGGATCAGTGCAGATCAACATTGTGAAGTCTAGATTTAAAAAGGACAATGGAATTGGAAGAAACAACAGATTCAGGTAAAGAATTCCAACAATGGATAACCCGGTTAGAGAAAAAATATTTACGACAATTATGTGAATAATATTCGACAGCTTTAATTTTAAAATTATGACCTCGCAAATTATAAGGAGTATTGTCGAAGCTAAAAAAATCAGAGACATTAAGGTCAACAAGTCCAGAAATAATTTTAAAGCAGAAACACAGATCAAAATAAATACGCCTATATTCAAGTGATTTAAGATGTAAGGCGAAAAGACGAGATTAATAATCAGTGAAAGCGATGTTACAACGGAAACAAACCCGTTTAGTATAATTACGTTGCACTTTTTCAATTATTTTAATATCCTTGACAAGATAGGGGCTCCACACGGGAGTCATGGATTCCAAACAAGGTCTAATGTAAGTAGTTTAGGCGCACATTAATAGCGTAGAGTCTCTAGAACTGAAACATTTTAAAATAAGATAACACAAGGAAAACGCGCGTTTAGTAATTGTATTGCAATGATACGAAAAATTAAGATCCTGGGTCATCCAATTACCGATGTCTTTAACATAAGTAACACTTTTAAAAATAGGAACAAAAATATCACCAGTCACAGATGGAATTGCCTTATTGCCGAATGAGAATAAAAAACATTTTTCGAAAGCGATACGCAGCTGCCAGATAGAAGACCAATTTATGAGATTGTCGATGGTATCCTTAAAATTTGTAGTTACCTGGGTGACTCTTGAGTGGTACAGTTTTGTGTCATCAGCATATAACTTTAAACCACAGTTATCTTCTAAGAACAATGTAATATCATTAATATATAGGATAAACAATAATGGGCAGAAAGGCGAATTATCTGCATAGAAATACTATACATAGCTTTATTTTATACATAATTATGCTTGCGTGGGTTTTACTAATTTCTAAACTAATTATTTGATAAGAATACTAAACAGATAGTAAAAATATCAAGCTTTTTGTAAAATTACTAAATCTTTAATAATAAAATTTAGTAAAATTACTAGGTTTATTAATAAAACAGTACCTACATATAGTTATTTTACTGATATTTTAGGATTTGTAAAATTACCAAAAAATAAATTAATTTTACTATTTATTCCACTAAACTATGAACGTTTACTAAATCTTTTGGTAATATTATTATAAGCATTAGTAAAATTATCAATTTTTATAATTATTTTACAAAATTTTAATTACAGCGCAGTGCATGTATAAAGCGTGTTGAAAATATTTTTATAGGAAAACAAGCTAAAAGTCAACTATTGTTTAGATAATAGAAATCAGAGCAATGAAATTGATTTTTTTAAATGAGGGCTTTTTACTTTTTATGCATTAATTCTATAATTCAATGCAATCAATGTAAGTTTATTGATTGAATATTCAAATGAGTGAATATAATATATGATTTGGTCAGTATCTGTGGTTTTTATTTGTTTCCGTTGTGTTCTAAGCTGTTATTATTTATGGTTGACAGTGCATCCCTATTATTTTTAAGTTTCCATTAGAATTCAGGAGAATAACCATTAGTAAACACATTTCAAACGTAAATTATGTATATTTTTATAAATATTTTAATTAAAATATGAATAATCAGTAAATAATACATTTGAATATATAACAAAAAATATAACTTTAGAAATTAAGTTAATTTAGTTGAAAATAGCAAAATAAAACTATAAGTACGTTTTCAGATAAGCTATATACATATGTTTTTTAAAAATTTATAAAAAAATATTTAAATTTAAGAGGTCAGAGTTCCCATAGAAAGTCGACCCAAACAATCAGAATTCTAAAGAAAAAATGTTACATTATATTTTATCAAATATAAAATCAATAGATAAATTTTTGCTAATAAATAAAATTTTAAAAATGCAATACATAACAGACATGAATAATATATGTGTTTATTAAAACAAAATAAAAAGAAATAAAATTTTAAAATAATAATGTTCTATTGATATAACTAAATATAAGTCCGTTATGTTATAACAATAAATGGAAATGAACACGCTAAAATCAGTAAAACGCTTGTACATTATTATTCCTTCAATTACGTAAAATGGTAATATTTTTTATAAGATACAAAGACTATACTTTCATTATAATATATTTAAAATGTATATTTTAAAAATTCAACTAGCTAACGATATTTACTCTGACATTTTTCAATAGCGCAAAGGCGTTCAATTAATGGAGGATGTGAAAAATAGTAAGTTGAGTACAACCAGTCTGTAACTGGAAAACCTAAATTATCTCTTTCTAATCTAATTAAAGCTGACTTTAAATCGTCGCCCTTGTGTAATTTCACTGCAAATTCATCAGCCTCAAACTCGAATTTACGGGATAATATTGTACCAAATAATTCCTCTAGTGTATTAAGTGGCAGAAACACGAATTGGAATATAATCAATAATCGGATAATAATGGGGGCTGGGATGGTGTCAGCCGTGAAGTTAAATGATGAAAACAGCACCTCACTCGTAAAAAGCTGGCCAAACGCAAACATTAAAAATAGAAGGTTCAATTCATTTAATATCATAGTATAAGTAATATGACCCAGCTTCCAGTGTCCAAGTTCATGTCCCAACACTGCAATAACCTCGGCGTTGTTGACTCCAGCAGTACGAAATTCGGCGGTATCGACAGCATTATCATCCGATATCGACACGTCCTCCGGATCTTCTGGGAAGTCAAAGTCCTCCAACAGAGTATCATAGAGAACAATCCTCTTGTTACTGCCAAATCCATAGAAATAGGCATTACTGTGATTAGAACGTTTGGAGCCTTCAACTACTAAAATTTTAGTTAATGGGAACTGGACGCAGTTACTCAATTGTTCAATTAGAGACTTAAGTTCCCCCTCTGGTAGAGGAACATACCGATCGAACATAGGCGCTATCAAATCGGGATAAATAAACATCATAAATATACCCATTACCAAGCTAAATAGCCAAGCGTAAAAATAGAAGAAAGGTCCACCGACTTTAATGATAAATAAAAAGCTAGCTATAATAGGAAGAGTGAACAGTAGATCAAATATAAAGCTTTTAAGTCGATCTTTCAAATAAAAGATTATAGTTTGGTTGTTAAAACCATATTTCTCTTCAATGTAAAAAATTCGGTAAAATTTCCATGGAAGAGCATCAATAAATGTTAAAAATGAAAAGTAAAATATAAAAAGCATTGATATTGTGATTTCCCAATTTCTTGAAATTCCTAAGAAATTTGCATGTTGAACACTTATTTCCCATAAGTAAGCAATACTTGAAAAGTAAATAACGAGTGTTATTTGAACAGTGCTGTACAAATTACTTAAGAAGTCAAACCAGCTATGATCTAAACTGTAAAGTCGGGCCCTGGTAAAAGTATCTTGATCCATTATAACTGCAATATTTGGGGGAATATTGATGACTGACTTGTAGAGTTGATGTTGTCTGTAATCCAAGTAGGTCTCCCAAGCATAGGTAATCCATACAAACCCAACAATACTAAAAAGTATTGCCCATTCTGTATCAGTTTTTGCATCATGATTGAGGGCTAAAATATACAAAAATAACAGGTACATTCAAATACATTGTAGGTACATTCAGATATTCATTAAAAGTAATTTGAAATTCATAACTTAAATAAAATAACATATTATGCAATAATAAGAAATAAATATGTATGTGTAATTTATCTAATGAGTAAAAGGAAGGAAATAAGGTGTAGGTGTTTTCCATAAACTTGAAATTTCTGAAACTATCAACGTCATAAATATTTTTAAATTTACAGCAAATAGAAATGCTGATAACACGTTTTTTGAAAATCTGAATTTAACGTACCATTGAAAAATGTTAAACAAAAAAGTATTTAAACTATAATGAAGAGTATTCCTCTAACTGTCCTACTAACTAGTTTCTCTGTCTCCCTATATATGTCATGTCACATTATCATATTATTATGTTACTATTTTATATGTACCTACAATATCTTTCACATTATCATATTGTTCTACATGCCCTTCTGTTCATCTATCATTATTCTATAATATCTTTGCTATAACAGTGTTTTTCTTTGTTTCAACCTTGTTCGACAGTTTGTGCAAAATAAACTTTTATAACAAAAACTGACTTTCTCAGATATCAAATGATGTTTTAAAGATAAACAATAGATTTTCATGATCAAAAAATAAATAAATAGAAGAAATAGATATTTCCGTGAAAACTAGACTTTTTTTGCTAAATAAACTTTCATCACAAAATTTGACTTTATCATGTATAAAAGTGTAGGTACTTTTATATAAAAATTGTATTATAAGGATCCAGAACTTATTAATTTTGAATTGTTAATTAATTGTGAGTAATTAATTACCAAATATATTGGTAAGAAATAAGGAAAAATTATACTAAAACTTATTTCTGTTATAATTTTAAAAACAAAAGTAATAATAACAAAAAGCTTTGTTTAATTACTGTAACAGATCCACATATAGTTACAGAAGGGTTAAGATACAATATATAGTTATTAACATAGCAAATGGGTTAAAAAGTTTTTTTAAATTCATGGCAGTAAAAACATGAGTAGAGTATTTATGTTCCCAGTCCTTGGTTGTTTTTGATGGGAAGGAACTGATGTAGAATATGAGATTGGATTTTGCTTATATGGGAGAGGTCTTTGGAGTTGGCTAAGGCCACCAAGCTTTGCTGGAGTAGGTAAGATGGTTGATGATAAGAGCATTTAAGACTCAGTGGTTGTAGGGAGCTTGAAAACAATGGTTTTTATGATCTATTGCAAAGAGGAGACTTACATATTTTGCAACCTGGTTTCTCATGTGCTGAGAATCCCAAGTCAGTTGGACTAAGTAGCCCTACAGTGTTCACACCATAATCCCTAAAATAATTGAAGGCTTTTAAATTACCATTTTCAAGGTCATAATTTTGTTTGAACAAAATAAAATCGCAATTAATGTAAATTTATGAGAACTTTATGTAAACTTAAAAACAAGAAATTACAAACATGAAATTTGATTTTAAAAATGGTGAAATATAAGAAGGTATGAAACATATTTCTTATATTGCTTTCCTTGAAAATTGTGCCATTTGAAACAACATTTGATTTTCTTGAAAATGATGATGTTCAAAGCATTTTCATGGCTTTCTCATTTACTAAGACTTTTCAAGATGAGCTCAAAATTCAAGGATTTTTACATGATTGCCATGCTTTTCAAAGATCAAATTCCCTAACTTATCTTGGTTTTACCACAAGTAAATTGTTTGAAAAGGTCTTCATTAACTGTAGAATGTCGCCAAAATCAGAAACACTGTAAAGCTACTAAATGCAACATTGTAATATAATAAAAAATATAAATGTAGCTTACCTACTAAAATGCGATACATGCTGTCACTGCTTTTAAAGCAAAAAATACCTCAGCTTTTAATACATCAGTCTTAACAAATTAATGAATAAATTAGAAGAAAGAATTTTGAGGTTATTTTTACCAAGAATGTATAAAAAGATGTGTTTAAAATATGCAATATATAACATTTTTAATTCCCTGACTTTTCCCTGACCCATTGTGACCCTGTTTTAAAGATATGTGCAATTCCTGCCACTAGTCTTGAAAAGTGGTCTGCTTGACTCTAAGACATGAGAAAATAATTTATTTTGGTTTTCTTCATTCAACTTTAAGTTGTTGTTTGTTATCCACTCTTTGATGTTCTGTAGCTAGCTGTCATTGGAGTTTATGTCTTTCTTAGGGATCATCAGATATGAGTGATTGGCATACATGACATATATATTGTTCAGATTAACATTATGTGACTTTAGGCCCAATGCTATGAATGATGGTGAATACAAATGGTCCTAGTGCATAGCACTGTATTACTTTGGTGTTAATAGTTAAGTTAGCACGTTGGATATGATCCAGTAAAGATGGTGGAATGCTGTCAGTTTAATAAAAGGTTAATAATCCAATTGTATATTTTTAATGATATGTTGAGCTGTCCTAATTCTAAATTTAAGTCTTCCTAAATCTATTTCATATGAGTATGTCTTTTTTACTTTCTATACTCATAAGTAAGCAACTAAATGTATTAATAAAAACCAATTATTCAAAAATCTTTAATTAAAAAGATAAGTAAATTCAAAACCATTAAAATTGTTTAATTTTAGTACAGCTTTAAAGTGGAAATTGTTAGCAGCTAAATTCTTAAATGTAAGTGTTCTGATTTGACTTTTAAATATTTGTTTAATGTATGCCAGCCTGCTATAATTATATAGATTATTATATAAGATTCTAAAATTATTGTATGATAGATGCGCTAAACAGAAGAATTACAGTTTGCTTTTTGATGCTAATATTGACATCATTTGAAAGGCTCCTAAATATTTTATTGGTAAACTTGTAATTTAAAATTATATATACAGAAATATGGTAGTGATTTAAATAATAATTTAAAGATATTATGCTTCTATGTAATATGCATATAGTGTTCAGTTGACATTTTATGTCTTTTGAATGATGAGATTAAAACTTTTTCCTATTTTTTTTATATATAATATTCCTGATTGTATATATATATCCTCCTTGGGCCTACTGGTCAGGGCCGGACCAGCAATATTTAGAAGGTGCGACACACTGAGAAGGGGGGCGCCATATTATCAAGAGGGTGCATGGCTACGTGGTCAGCATGGCCTATAAAATCAGCGCCACGTGCTGAAATTTTTTTGGATTTCACAACCTAGAATGCAGCTAAAGGCCCTCTGAGAACATATTCTTACAATATAACAGT
>JAUZNC010027272.1:0-21711 GCA_034780395.1 Vannuccia rotundouncinata | reverse complement strand
AGACTTATTATTTAGCACCTGCCAAGGGTTTTAACTGTGGAGACTTCTTATTTAGCACCTACCAAGGGTTTTAACTGGGGAGACTTCTTATTTAGCATAACTGTTAAGACTTCTTATTTAGCACCTACCAAGGGTTTTAACTGTTGAGACTTATTATTTAGCACCTGCCAAGGGTTTTAACTGTGGAGACTTCTTATTTAGCACCTACCAAGGGTTTTAACTGTACTTTCTTACTCAACACTTGTTTGATCCTTTTGCTATGTGTTGTATTTGTAACCGTTTTGCAGACCAGAAAGTGAAGTCGATACCAGAAAAAGTCACAAAAGAGGGTAAGCATCACGAAGTCATTCTAATTTATCATTTTATGTAATAATAACAAAAACATAATTAAAATTAATATACATAAAGCTTTTTGAAAAAAATTATTCTGTAATTGATAATAATTATTTATTAATGCAATGAAAGTAAGGATTATATTAAGTATAATTGTTATTTTAAAATATATAATACAAAATGAATAACAATAGAAAGATAATATGAAAACAGTGTGGTGATAAAATGAATCACTAATACAAACCAAATAAAATTGTATTTTAAAAGTAAAATAATTTAATTTAATTCATTTAAGTTTTTATTAGCTGTCATTTTAAGGATGTGCCTCTCTGCATGACACTCACCGCCATATTAGATAATGATTCTATATTTTAACACTTTCATTTCATTTATTACATTCATATTTACATATTTTAAAAAATAATTTAAAAACTATTTTTCAATAAATTTCTTATTTTTAAATATTCAGAAATTCTTTCAGACAAGTAGACACTATTTTAAATCCGTTTTAATTATTTATATTTGGTTAACATGAGGTGTTGATCTTCCAGATCGGAAACCTTCGCCGAAGCGACGATCATCTTTGGAACACCTCAGAGAAGCAGGTATTTCAGTGTTGTGCTCTTGTTTGTATTCATAGATGTTCCCTGGTCAAACTTGTGCATCTTAGACCGATTATTATGTAGCTTCCACCTTGTAATGACTGTAAAATTATACTTTGTAAACCACGTTATTGAAAGAAAGGATGTTGCTATCTTCATTGCAGAACCAGCATTGGTATACGAAGGCGTCGAGGGTAGGAAATCTCTTGATTATCACATTTATAGCATCACAGAGGCTGGTCTTGTTATTTCATGTTCCTTTTTTCTCACTTTTAGCGGTTGAGACTGATTCGGAGGCAGGATTTGGTATGAATGGTTTTATTGCTTTAATAATTTGACACAATTTAGTTTTTAATCCGAGACAGTGTTTCATAATTGTAACATTTTGCTGTTCTAACTCCTAACACAATAAATGTGTCGCATTGTTACTGATTTGAGCAGCCTTGTGTAGGTGACTCTAGTATGCCCCCTTGTCTTATATTTAGTGTCCGAAGCCGATGAGGGAGCTGTTTTCGGTAGGCATTGCAAATTAACTTCTCTTTGTAAAGATCTCCAATTGCTAATGGCCTCCTTTTCTTCCTTTCATTTCCAATTGCAGACAGCTCAGAAATACTTGTGGCGGAAATTGTTTCTGGTAGGAAATTTGATTTGCGCAGATGTTGATTCTTGTTTCAGTCTCCGTTTTACTTTTGCCCTACAGCTCCGAATTCTTATGCGCGTTCAATTGGTAGATATATTGTTTGAAATAAGTTTTGTGGAACCACTTTCCTGAGAAATTCAAGGCTATTAATCTTGTTTCTTTTTTCATTTTCGTTCGTCAACAGAGAAACCATTTATTTATGATGACGATGGTAGTATTCAATCTTTTGCTCTCACTTTTTCTTAGTTGGTCACATTTTCCTCTTTGATCGTGCTTCATCCACATTTGATCCTGTAGATTTATAGATGTGAAATTTCATAGTTGGCCTGATAATTCACCTTGATATTTTTCCTCTAGATCACTTGATGTCCTCAATGCGCAACTCCTAGTGCTAACAAAACTAACTTATTATTCAGATTGTTTTTTTAATTCAATAGATATATTTATACTACTTATACTATTAGAAGTAGTACAGAATAAAATATATGTTTTCACAACTAATTTAATTATATCATTTCACATACTTAATTAATAATGATAATTAATTAATTAATAATAATTATTATTATTTAATGACGCCCCTAGAATTTTTGTTTGGCGCTAATCTCTAAGATAACCATTTTCCGAATTCTCCCGCACTGTCACAACCTTATAATAATATGTTGTTGCATTTTCACTCTGGCAATCATGAACTAACATTAGATAACTTCTTATCCTCAAAATGTTACCAGTTCAAAATACAGTTTTACAATTTTGAATTATTGATGTGTTTCGTGATTTGTAGTCAATTTTTTCTATAATTCTTAGAGGCATTACAAATTATTTATTGTTCTTAATTCTGCCGAATAACTACACCAAATTGCTGTGTTGTAAATACGTGTCATATTTCATGCTGTAATTTCTTTTTTTCAGAGCCGGACGGTATAAGTTTATCTAAATTAACTCAACTAACCTGTTTAATTCCTAGATGGTGTTATTTAATAACTGCTGACTGCACGTTTTTCCCTTTCTTGACACAAGCGCGCAGTTGTGCTTGCATTGTATGCTTGATAAATCTAATTATTTCAGAATAATATTGAATTAACAGTCACTATCCTAATAGTATATTAGTTCTTTTGTATTATTAATAATAACAATCATAATTATTTTATCATCAAGTTAATACAAGTTTGTTTCAGGTTTTATTTGGGAGTCGTTAACTTGCTGTTGATTTTATTTACAAGTATAATTAACAGCTTTAACATAATATTCATACATAAACAGACACCTTATATAGAGTCTAAATTTCACAGACAATCGCTATATACCAGTTCCAAGAACTTCTAATTTATGACGCGCATTCATGAACCTTTTAATTGTGTGCCTTTTGTTTGCAAACGTGTTATTCCATACAATTCCTTTTAGCTCGTCGGCTGGTTGAAGAAATCACCGAACAAGCGGCCAGAAATGTGGAGGACTATCACACTCAAAGTAAGATGACTTAAAATCACGAGGCACTGTTATAGTTGATGAGAAATTAACATTATTTTACTGTATATAGCTGATTAACATCAATAATTGCTTTGCTTATGAAATGCTTCAATAGCTAAAATAGATTAATATACTACCCTGCCTCGTCTATAAATGCGTGAGATATAAATGCGTGAGATATTCCTAAACGCCGTATTATACTTCAATTGTACGTATAATGAAATAGAAATATAATTAAATGAAATAGAAAGACAGAAAGTTCGCCGAACATCAAGCTGATTCGGTTTATAAGTAAATAAATAACAAAATATTCATGGAATATATACTGAAATATACATAATATACATTATTATTATTAGCCAAAATTGGAAAAGTGTGTTAACTCATACCACAAAAGAAGTGGTATACCATAAATTGTGTTACCTCTAACGGAAAGGTTATTCAATTTTAACTATCTATAGGTTTTTTTTAAATTATATTTATATACGAAATAATCAGTTTAAAAACGAAATTTATCATTATAAGGTTTTTGTAAAAGTTAAATTTCTTAGAATAACTTTACAAACGTATAATTGTATCACAAAGATAGAATAATTCTTTTTGAAATTACATCTTTTAATTTACAAAACAATTAATGGGAAACACCAAACGTTTTTAGAAGCCAATTGACCCACAAGCTTTTAGCCTATGAAGTAAAATATTTTGTACATTTAGTACATTTTATTTTGAAGTCTTGTAATTTGTTTTCTAACCAGATCCTTATTTAGCTTTCTATTTAGCTCCAAAGATGCGCTAATTTAGCTCCAAAGATGCGCTAATTTAGCTCCAAAGATGCGCTAATTTAGCTCAAAAGATGCGCTAATTTAGCTCCAAAGATGCGCTAATTTAGCTCCAAAGATGCGCTAATTTAGCTCCAAAGATGCGCTAATTATAATGCATTACATTGCGGAAGGAAAAAGGTGAAATAACTATTTTTAACAGATTTTTGATTATTATTGGAATTTTAATAGTTGTCAGTAAGCGCCAAATAAATTATTTAGCAGAAAGGATATAATGATCTGGTGATTAACGAAAATTTTCTCAACGGCGAAGTGCGACGGAACCACACAGATTACACTGTAGACAATTAATTACATAATTGTATATTGTTGTCTAATTTAAAAGTAGCGATGTATGCGCGAGACAAGGCTATACCACATAATTATTTACCAGCTCGACAATATAGAGTATTACAGTTAATCTCTTACAGTTCGCATCACTGCACCTTAAGTCTGCCATATTAATCTGCATCTCGGAGTAAATTTATCTTGAGTGGAGTCATAAAATCACCTTGAATGTACTTAAACCGAAAATAAAAGTTTAAATTTGTTTTAAAGTTAATATTACTTTAATAGCAATTCTAAATTTCCATTTTCTGTGGATTGAAGTCAAAACCGATTTGGTGCTGTTATGCTATTGTCCACATACACACGGATATACATTACCAACATCAAAAGGCAGTTTACAAATAATTCGCATATCAATCAGTGATGCTTCATGTACAATTAGTTATAGGGACAGATTAAAAGACATTAACGTAAAGACACCGAGCTACTCACCCACTCAACCCAAATTCATTTGATCAGTCAAAGACTTTCAGTTTTCTACATGCAACGCACATGTAGTTAGTCAGAAATTCTTTACAAACGTTACAGAGCACTGTTTGACCGTCACCAACTTTTACAGAGCTCTGTAAGACATAAGACATAATATGAGGGATATGAACAGTTTAATTTTGAAAAAATATATATTTTATGGCGTCATTACAGCTAAAAGGTACAATCATTTTTCTTTTTAGCAACGAAGCCAAATTTTGAGAAAACTATAATAAGCCAATTGCGTTCAAATATGATTCTTAAAATGAAACGTCTATTAAAATGGGTCGAAATATCTCTTATAGTGCTTTGGAAATTAGACTTATGCTATAAACCGATTTTTGCTTCGGCGTAAATCTACAAAAGGGTTATCCATAAAGTACGCCCGTTTTGTAAAGTAAACGATTTTGTACCCCTCCTTTATATGTACACTTTGTGGTTATATGTACACTTTGTAAATATAAACAGTGTACTTCTTTATTAAAAAAAACACATTTCAATACTTTATTATATTTAACGATTCAGAATATTTCTTATGTGGGTATATTACGGTGCCGACAATTCCATGTCTATTAATTTCACTATATTTATTCCATGTATAGAGATCGGATACATGTAACCCTCAAGAGTAGACAATATATTATACCTAGTTAATATAAGAATAGATTAGATGAGTAGCTAGGATAACAAATATACACACATACCAAAATTACATGTTAATATATTTACATGCAGAAATGTTGTATTGGTTACCTATAAAATTATATCGTATGTACTTTCTGGATGGTCCCTAACGCACTTAATGTGTGGACACTAATAATCTTCTATTACATAGAATTAGGACTCCAAACATTACATGCAGACCCGGCAAGTTCTTCAGCAATTGTGAAACTGTCAAAGCATGTGCAAATAACCGTTTCTTAAATATATACTTGGGCTTTTTCAAATTAACATTTTTCTCGACCAGCTTTATGTTGATCAACTTGAAGTTGAAATTATAGCTCGATATATTTCAACATTTATCGCAATTAAATAACTTTTGATTGTTCAAGTTTGCTGGAATACTGTCAAACATGTCGATATCCAAATTCTCTAACAAACTAACCAGTTCGCTTTTATCCATTTTAATGCTGCACCCGCTTGCTACGGCTAACAGAAAAGGCCGCAGATCCAGCCCCTCTTCCGTATCCTCAAAGAAGCAAGAAGAACGACCCCATCAAGGATAATCAACGCCGTCGTATTCCACCCCCACCCGCAGGACGTACAAACGATCGAAGAAAGGGGGCAATACCACCCGCCCGGCCAGGCCGCAAGTAGACAGCTTGCCCGGCCTTACACCCTTTGGATATTATGATCATTTGATGATCATTATGACCATCATTCGTTTTGTAACTGTTTACATTTTTGTACATGTCTTTCTCCTTACCGTATCTTTTGTATACGCAGTAGTTTTACTTAAGTTTCTAAAACAGAACCCTTGATAGATAGGACCCAACGGGTACAACTCCCTCAGATACTTTGAAAGTATTATTTCACATTTATTACGCGTGTTTCGCAGTTTTTCTTAACAATTTTCTCTTGACAATTTGAGAATACCTTTGCTCAAACAACAGTCCTTCTAACATAATGATTCGTCTTTATTAACAATAACTGTACAGTTGCCCTAACAATGCTCTAGTAACAATATTTGGGATATCCAAGGTAATTTGTGTGCTTTTTATTCGAATGCTTTGCTAAATTCATAGATTTTACATGTTATTTATCTTGATTTTATTTATCTACATTTATATTGATTATTATTTATAACATGAGATGTGATTGGTCAGGAAGTACTTCCACGTGTAGAATGTATAAATAGAACGATGAGTCATAGCAAACCTAATATCTACAATTATGTTGATTATAACAGCAGATGTTATGTGATAGTTCGAATTTTGAATGTATAAATAGAATATAGTCATCTAATTTAAAAAAATGTTTATGCAAATGTTTCATAATTATTTAATTAATTATCGTTTTACCATAAATGCTTCCATCATTTTTATAGCTACTCGATTGGTATTTATTTACTAATAAAATCGATTTATTTAAGTGAAATATAAAGATAACTTTAAAAGTTATTTATGAATAGTTTATTTATAAATTTAAGCCGAAGTATTTATAAATTTTTATAATTTAGGTACAATTGTGAATTTTATTTTATAGTCTTGATTCTTTTCCCATTTCAGCTATTCCTGAACACAAACCGATGCAATATAAAGGTAAGAGTCATAAGTTATAGGAAATAATAACGATTAATATTCATTAAGGATATAATAAAAAATGAACTATAGAATGTTAGTGCATTATTAGTGTACATTTGTACTAATAATTATAATAATTTGAACTAGAATTATCTTGAATCGAAAACGGTTCTTCTAAAAAAAAGTTTCTCATTCTGGGTCAGAGTTATTTTTATATAACAATTGTTAGTTGGTATATTTGAATTCATCGTCTTCAGTTTCACAATATTATTTATCTAATCATTATAATAAACACGTATAACATTATACTTTCATTTATGAAGCTTTCTAATTTAGTAAATTATAAATTTAGATTTCTTTCTATATAAAAATACACTAAAATATGTTTTTATCTAAAATATATATGAATTATATTTGAATAATATATAGCCCAAAATCTTCGAAATAGCAATGTTACAATTTATTTACACATTTTCAATCGTGAACATTTTAAATGATTTGTCCGCTTCAATAAAAATGTCTCCTACTTCTGTATTTTATATATTAAATTCATTTGAATTAATCGGTTATAAAATAAATATATTACACCTCAGAATTTGATCGAAAAGATACACTTATAATTATTCTTCTTTTCATTTGTGTTCATTCCATTGATATTTTTATACAATTTTTTAGTTTTTTCGGTTAAATCAAACCGATTTTTCCCTGTGCGAGATATTCACTTGAATTTTTACAATTGGGTAATAATTTAATTGATTGATTAAACCAATTTTTGTTTCAATTTTTAGGTGAACTCTTATAATTATAATAATTAGCTTAATTACTCTGATAAAATATATCTATTTAATTTGTAACAAACATTTGACGTGGATCTCTTTAAAATTCATTAATTGTTATCAATTAATTGTTAAATTTTGTATTTAATCGCGATTAAATCATAAACAATAGTTAAACAGATTATTTAAAAATAGAAATGGTATTCTGTGTATACTTTCATTTTGTTTTCATGAATCTGGTATTGTATAATTAATCATAGTGCACTTTTGAAATTGTGTATTCATAGATGAGGTCATAATTCATACACTTCATAGAATTTCAACTTCATTCATAATAAAATCAACGTCTCGATTAGTCATCCATTGACACACGTATAATTGTATAATTTTTAGATAATTGCAGGTATTGATAATTAAAAGGATACATTTTACTTTTCTTAATAATTTAATCATAATACTAAATATTACTCTTTAAATTTGAGCAGAATATTTGTTTATAAATGTTTATAGAGAGGCTATTTCTTCATTATAACTTTTCTAAAATTGTATTATCTTCCTCTACATGGAAACTTCACCATTTAGATAATACTAACGGAGTTTTATGTTGTTTTGCTGTTGGAAACAATATTATTGTTGGTTAACAATTTAATCAAAGGCAATCCGAAAACAATATATGTTAAGAAAATCTCAATAAAATGAAATAATAAATCGTCTAAATTTATATTTTCAATGATAAAATAAAAATTTAGTTTGATGGAATTCTTGCCGTTTATTTCAAAAATTACAAAATATGATATATTGATTTATTATGTAACTCGTTTATCCTTCATAGAACATTTTAAAATATATTTTCTTTCATTTAAATATATAAATAAAATCACCTGTTCTATATTTTATCAAAAAATTTGTTATAGTAATAATCTCTAGTAACTAGTTACTTTTAATTGTTTTACACATACATTAAAATAAATCAAATAAATGACTCCTCCTTCAATATTTTTAATCAAATATATATACACAGTGAAACAAAAAAAACAATTAAAATATTAAAAAAGTAGATAGCACAATAATGTAATATATTCTAAAATTGTGTTATCTTAAAATTAAAACACTCTATATATGAAAATTATAATTGTATCAAAAAAGTGAAGTGATTTTTAAAATTTATTTTTAGATTTGTAATCAGAATTTAATTCTACGCACCACTCGTTTGTCAATTTGAGCCTTTAAAAATTTCCAGACTTTTTGACCTCAAATATGTCTAGGACCATAACTATTTTTTTAAAACTTTTTGAACCGATTCCTTTGACAGATTTCTAAGTTATATTTTTATACATATTAATCCGTAGCTAACTCAAAATCTCGAACCTACGCGGTCTGTCAGAATTTTTTAAAGTACCTAATTTGACCCCATTTGACTAATTTTTTGCCCTTTTAATATTTTTCTTAGATTTTTTCGGGTTTTGCTTCTATACAATCAAACCTAATTTCCTGAAAGTTTGGAGTTGATTGAAAAACCTAAAAAAAATTGACAGAAAAATTTATTTTATTAAAAAAAAAAATTTCAATTGGCCATAATCAACAAACGAACACCGTATTTGGCCGTTTCCCCCCATTCTGAATATATTATTAGTCTTTTTTTAAAAGCGTATCTCAGAAATATCTGAAAAATATTCTATAGGACCTTTAATAGTCCAGTTTGAGGTTTTTCTTCTAAGGAAATTTTAATGATGACTTTTTCTAGAGGGGATTTTCTTATTCTTTCCGAAAATCACTAAGAAGAAACTCTACGAGTTGTGGAAAGTTGAGTAATAAAATTCGGTTACCCTCAAAAAAGTATCGTGAGCCAATAGAAATCGACCTAGCGGACCGATGACCTTAGAAGTTGTTATATGACCTAGATAAAGTGGTCCTGCCGATTGTGTATATATGTCAAGGTCATAGCGCCTATAGAAGAAAAATTATTAAATTTTAAGAAATTTCGCCAATTAGCATCTTACGATCATAATTAATATAAAATATCGTGTCCTTAGGTTACATGAAATATTTGTATGTATTTTTGTTGATTTATTAAACAAATAAATTTTTGTTGTCCTCGGTTTGAGGTAAATTTTGCAAAAAGTTTTCATTTTTATTGTTCATTATACGACTCACATTATTATTAATATATCGCATTATATTTAAGGAAGTAACTAATATTGAAGCAAATTAATAATGAATAGGATATACATAATAATATATCAATTGCAATGTCCTCTCCTTACATGAAATAATCAGAGTTCCTCTACTTACATGATTGGTGCGTATGTGTGTGAGCGCCTTAATTAAGGATTAAGGCATATTATGTTTATAACGAGATCCCGAAATGATTTGTATTTCCCGATTATATTTAAAAATAGCGTCCGTTAACTTATAGTGCTTTTCTGTAAACCAATTGATTCGAGTATTTTACATCCATCCTACTCAGTGTCTGCTTCGAGCAGTCTATTGTTCTCAGCAGTCGACAGGGTGACCGCTCCTCGAAAATAATTCCTTAAATAAACACACTCTATTGAATGGCCGTTCTACTCAATGTCCACCCTCCCCCACCCCTAATAGAATTCATATATGCGCAGTAACTTGTAAATTAGTTTCGATCGATAATTGTTATCTAGAGAATTCATCTATGCGCAATAACTTGTTAATTAGACACGATCGATTTGTTATCTAGAGAATTCATCTATGCGCAATAACTTGTTAATTAGACACGATCGATTTGTTATCTAGATAATTCATCTATGCGCAATAACTTGTTAATTAGACTCGATCGATGTTTGTAATACTTGAGATAATACTCTTACACAATAAAATCGATATTTCTCATACTTTTCTTGAGCTGTATTTTTTTATTGATTATTTTAAAATAAAGAGAATTATTTCAATTTAATAATAATGGAGTTGCATATTTGTAACGATTTATTTAATACATTAAATTGTGATTTTCATCAAGTCGATTATTAGATAAATTCATAGATACGTAATAATGATAAATTCATTGATAGGTAATGATAAATTCATTGATAGTTAATGATAAATTCATAGATAGTTAATGATAAGTTCATAGATAGGTAATGATAAATTCATAGATAGGTAATGATAAATTCATAGATAGGTAATGATAAATTCATAGATAGATAATGATAAATTCATAGATAGGTAATGATAAATTCATAGATAGGTAATGATAAATTCATAGATAGGTAATGATAAATTCATAGATAGATAATGATAAATTCATAGATAGATAATGATAAATTCATAGATAGATAATGATAAATTCATTGATAGGTAATGATAATTTCATAGATAGATAATGATAAATTCATTGATAGTTAATGATAAATTCATTGATAGGTAATGATAAATTCATTGATAGGTAATGATAAATTCATTGATAGTTAATGATAAATTCACGACTCCATTCTATTGTTGGATGGTGTGGTTTCTTCAGATACTGACAACTGGATGTTGACACTGGAGACTGGTTCGGATCCCAAAATGGCCGCCTCCACAGACATTCGCTTGATTGTGATTGGGCAACATTCTGTGAGTGATTTGATGACCTTGCGCCGAGCTGAGGACGATTCAGGCCTCTCCTTTGGTAGTAGAGAAGACTTCCTATTTAATCTGGAGCCGGAAAAGTTGGGAGACCTGGTCAAACTTCGCTTCATCAGTCAGACACACGTGGAGCTGCCAGAGTCTGGATGGTTTCTACAACGATTGCGAATGCGCAGTTTAGTTACCGAGGAGGAGGATTACAACGTGGAAGTTTCCAGCTGGCTACGTCATCAGAGTGGAAAAGATGACGTCATTTTGGAGGTGCCAATTGGCAGAGAACCACTACCGAGTAAGCTCCTGTTTATAGTTTAAACAAAAGCGATGTTCATTATAAATAATGTATTGTTGGAGTTTGGGTGTCATTGTAGCTGAGTTCATATAATTAAATTAATTAACTAATTAAATTAAATAAAAAATTATTAATAAATTATTAAATTCAATGTAAAATAAAATGTCACATATTAATTGAAAGTTAGCCGTTCATAATCTTGACAAGTATAATTTGTTCAGTGATTTATATTTCATTAAAGTTTTAATCAATGCAATCAATGTCAAGTTTTTTTATTGTGAGTATTATTAGGCATTTAAATAATGTTTTAAATAATGTACACTGTTTTATTAAAAGCTTGCTACGTTAATGGATGGCATTAGAGATCATTTTTAACTAAAAATACCCAAAATTTGTAATAAATAACTCCAGTCAATACACATAATATGATATTTGTAATAGACTTATACATAGAAAGTAATGCGAGTTACCTTTGTGATATAGCAAATTTTTATTTCAGAATGCATAGTTACCTAATATATATGTACTATTAATAATCTATAATTATACTTTATATACATACTAGAGTATAAATCAGGTTATCACATTTTTGCCTGGTTGATTAAAATTTTAATTAACGGATGATTTTGCCAAATAGATCGTCCTCGATTTATAAACAACTACTCGCCTTTCGTAGATGGTTTCAGTGGTCTTCTTTTTGACCAATTTTGATTTCAGAACTGACTGAATTTCGAATCTTCGGAAATCTACCTTCTGATAATAATTTGTGTCTATATAAGATTTCCAATTCACATATCTAGGTTGTAATTTATATGCAGTCTGAAGATCAATATAATGATCTAATAGAAATAAGATACATATTTAAGGGTAGTATACATTTGTTTGTGTGTATAAAAATTCTGGAATTATGTATAACAAACAGTCATATAAAACAAATCACTAATTTGTCTTTCTTACAAATAAAAATTTCAAAACTTACTGTCTCCGTAATTCTTCTCTTCAATAAACATCGTTTTGATGCTGATGTTGAAGAAATAATCAATTCATTGCCATGGCTAACTCGTTTGACTTCGAAATTGGGACTGACATTGACTTCTGAGCATTTTTATGAAAAGCTGCGTCAGTGTTAATGGTTTGCTGACTTGTTCTGCTTCTGCTGTTGGCGTAGAGAATCAAGAGATCACTGAACCATCCCTTCAGTCCGGCTCAAGATGTTTGAAGTTCGGCACATGTATAATGTTTGACTAATAATTAACTGACTCTCATCGGCTGCTTTCAAAGTCGAATGGTGTTCATGAGATTGGGGAGAGAACGGCGATAAAATAGTGCATTGTTATCAACTGAATCTTTTGAGACTGTATTTATATACTCCGAATAAAGCTCAACAATGTCGTTATCTCCGCTAGAGAATAATATCTCAATGCCTTTGCTTCTCTGTTACGTTTGATTGCTCTCAGCAGCCCAGATTGGTTGTTCTTTGCAGTGTTTCCAATGAAATCAATATACTTTCCTATGACATCCTCCCCAACCATGTTATCCTTAAAATTATAAAAATATACTGTGTGCAGTAAACTTTACGCAATCCTTCAATTTGGCTTCTGATACCCGACGTAGACAAATAAATCGGTCATCTGTATTACCTGATAAGTTCTGTCCAATTTTACCATTGTCTCTCAAATGCCTCAACCGTCCTGTAATTAGCACCAAAGAAATTCTGCTCGGAGGATATTCATTCTTGTACTGTCGGCCAACCTCGACAACAAATCCAGCCAGACATCATGACAGAGGTTCTGCTGTTTCAAGGTCAAGTTTCCTGGTACCTTTCTCTTCTACAATTATTGAATGCTCCAGTTTCAGTTTTTAATCATTTGTTGTTTCAATCTTCTTCGTTCCCCATTGTAAATCTGGATGCTTCGTTCCATAAATCTTCCATTGAGTGCTCAAAACAATGAGCAATACTAATTAATAAAAACCGTAGAAATAACTGATAATGTCTGCAAAAGTTATTCTCCTAACTAAGTATGGTACAAAACAGTTACACCATTCAGACATCATTGGTGTTTAGACATTTTGACAAGATGCACCTGCTCCTAAAAAATTATTGGATACTCGTGCTTTTTGAAAAGACATTTTGCAGATCGCTGCTTCGTATTCATCTTGTAATAATGTAGTTTCTGTAACTCCCGATAAAACTTAGTTTTCAAAATATTCAGATGACTATTTGAATGCTCTTGTCCTTAAAATTGAAAACATTACACCACCCAATAGACAACATTGTCCATTTAAATGAAGTGCTCATCTGACCTTGATCTGACCTATATACGGTTTAAGATTGTTTCCTCTCATCTTTACTGACTTACAAGTCTTCTGGATATTGCTCCGGTCTCTCATCCTGAATCAACATCAAGAAAACGGCTCTCGTCTGTCTTTGAATTCGTCAAGATCCGAAAGTTGTGATCCAAAGGCAGCAAACTGGTTCTCCGATTCTGAAACTCTCCGAAATTGTGACGCCAACATTAAACCACTGCTCAAATTAATTGTAAAAAGGGGTTTATCATTATGCCCTGGTTCTCGGTGTATATCGACTCATATTGTACATTATTGTACAGAATTTAATATACTTGAAGTAGTTTGTGTCCCGTGATGCATATTTTGTTCTGTGTCACCAATAGCAACCTTCTGTTTCAGCACTGGTTCTTAGCGAAAGATAGCATATTGATTATACATATTTGGAAAAACCACAAAAGCTGTTCAGCTCAACAATTAGTATACTAGCTACTGGCTTCTTTTTATTAACTATAAACTCACGTGGATATCATGCGTATAAGTGTTACTAATTAAAAGTCTTTATATGTAGCTGTGAATAATTCATTCAAATAAAAATAAGATTTGTATCCAGGATATTAAGATGGAATACGTATAAAACAGAACCATAAATGAGATGGGTTTTATTATTTATTCGGTTTTTTATTTTGTATCGAAGTTCACTCACTTATTATGAATGAATTTATGTCTTAATTGATCGCGTTATAATTCAACCGGTGAAATGATGTATGTATTTACTATTATTTGGTTGCATTATAATATATTAAATCAGTTTTAAAAAATCATACAAATCTCTTCACTGTATCAAATTTATTTCATTGGGAAAACATTTATTCTTAATCCTTTTTGTATATCATATATTACTCCTAAATAATCGTAAACGGTACTATTATTTTATAGTAAATAGACAATACGGCTATTTGTCATTCTTTGATATTTATTTTATATATAACTTATGCTTATGATATTCAGCTTGTAGGCAGACATATTTATGCAGTAGACTGATTTAAAAGGCACCTTGTTATAAAATCGATGAAGGTTGCCTGTGTAACAATAGCAACCAATATTGAATTCACTATAACACTCATACTTGCTCTACATTTTCCTAAAATATTAATAAAATAATATAATTGACCTACTAAACTCTTTTAATCGTTAAGGCAAACAATTGTCAAATAATCAACTGTTTTAAAAGCTACCTGGAAAGAACAGTTTTTTTAATTTTTTCATTTTCGATTCAAAAACGCAAACAGTATAACACCGAAATTGCGAAATTTATTTTTAACCCGATTTATAATCGACTGTAAACAAAATTATTGTTTTAAAATCAACCAACACCAGCCAACAATACATATAAGGATCAAGCAATGACCATTATATGAAGGGGAAAAGACAATGCATACTTGCAACAATTACTTGTATAGTGCAATTTCATCAGTATTGTACTCCGAGTCTCTCTCTCTCTTTTTCTCTCAATAGTTACTGGCTCTTATAGAGGAGCAAAGATGGAATATTGATTATAATAAATATTTGGAAAAACCACAAGCTTTTTAGTTCAACCATTAGTATCTGCATGTTGGTTGTTTTTTGTATTTATTATTCCATCTGCACGTGTATAACAATGTATAATAAGATAGTAATTATATTATATTGGAATAATTTAAGCAAATATTAGATTTGTATACAGAATATTCAAATGGAATTTAGAAAAAAAAAATTCTTACTGAATAAATCGTCAGTTTGATTTGATAGAAATTTTATTTGTTTGTTCTTTAGAATATGAGCAGCGGTTAAATTTTCATGTGTTTTTATTTTGGTTTTATTACACAATTTTTATTTTTTCGTATATGTTTATTAGGGGTGTTTGCCATTATTTAAAACTAATATATGAAACTCCTGTTTGCATGTAATAACTATATGACCCATTTTGAAGACAAAAACAAACAATTAGTCACACAGTTATAATATTTAACAAGTAAAAAGCTTAGTACACAACTTCAGGATAGAAAGATTTGTTGAACCAGATCGGTCTGAAATGTCGAAACAGGTAAAACTCATACTGTAAATTATTTATTTACATACGTACACATACGTATGTTAAGGATTGAATGAATATATGAATCAATTTGGAATAGTTAAATAATGACAGTATAATATTTTTCTTAATGTTTTTTATGAATTTTTTGCATTTATATAATTTTTATATTTTTCCAATTATTGTAGTGATGATTAGGTAATAGTGTGATAGAATATCGCTATCATCTACATACATAATTGAATAGGTTACTTATATGAAAGGAAGATGAAATAGCATGTCTTTATCCACAGTCACTTTGAGGTTCAGCCAAAGTTGTCATTTGCTCGACAACTCCCGAAATCGTCCAATGCTGTTGTTTTTTGCATTCACCCGGAGAATATTGGATCATTTTATCTCTTCCGTCAGTTAGTTCTAACAAGAACCGGACCGTTGGTGGTGCTATCTCAGAAGAACAATCCTCAAACAATGCTCGCACGGTAGGACAATCTTCCCATTTGAGAACACTTTGAAATGTTTCAAGAAAGTCTACAGGTTCACATACATCTTCGGTAAACACGACAACTTGGTTTATTCCATAAGCATTCACAAAGAGAAGCTCCATTGGTTCAGTTTGATCAGGAGTAAGGATGTCATATTTAATCACTTCAAGTTTGTCAAAGTTGCGAAGATCCAATCTATCGTTCAATTGAGAAGTCTGGTGCTCCACTTTCGATATAGCCTTCGTCACTAGACGTTCAACATTATCAATTAGTAGAGAGTCTGTTCCCATGGCAATAGCTTGCCTCACTATCGCAGTGTTGTCTGTGATTATAGACCTCTTGGGAGTTACTATAACTTCTGACAATTTGGAGTCTGATAGATTTTTGTTGTCGGTAAACAAAACTTTACAACAGAAGACAATGAATGCAGATAAACACGAATAAATGAATGCAAATAAACACGAATAAATGAATGCAGGAGTGAAAAATATCGAACTATCCAATCTATAACATTCCTTTTGAAAATCCTTTGAAATTAACAACACAGACATTTTTAATATATCTCAAAATTCTTCAAATCTTTGCACCACAAGACTGAGGTGGTATTTCCTATAAGCTATTTGTACTTCTTTTTCAACCGTTTATATATATATATACAAGAGCCAATGAGTGATCGTCAGACTATATGACAGAATACGTCGTATACTAAGTAAGGTTAGAGGTGCATTCAATTCTGTATATATGGGCTCACAGTAAAGTAATCTATCTGAATTTGCATTCACCATTGCAATGTATCTGTCTGTATAATATAATATTGTGATATGTGTGGTCTGTTGGTTGTCTGTTGCATTATTTTCATAGACAAAAGGACAGTCATAGATTTATTTGGGCTTACATTATTTAGCTGTTCTGGGTAGCCATCATACAATCAATCAATCCACTGTTCTTTTGAAGTCAGCTATAGACATTTTATGTTAAGCTACTGGAACGCATGTCATAAGACTCCACTTAATATTTTCACTTAGTGGTTACTTCAGTAAATACTTACATAAACACTTGTTTAATTTCTATGACATGCGCTAAAATAAACGAGACAATACGAGACAATAAAAAACATCAATTCGGAAATTAACCAATTGCATGGTGTGTCATTAAGGCGCATATATACTGTATCAATTTTGGCTGTGAATTTGAATGTATCCTACATTAATTGACAATTAATATTATCATCAAAACGAATCAACTTTTTTATTTTTATTTCTTAATTCATTTTAAACTAGAATTATGTTTTTGTTATTTTTGATTGATTAATTATTCATTTTATATATTAATAAGCAAGTAATACATCATAATAATCACTTTATGAATTCGTATTTAAAACGTATTTCTCTAGAGGTTAGGGTGTTTATGCAAATTAGGTTATTTATTTATTTCTATAAATATGGAATTTAATGTGCTTGCCGTAGTCAGAGGGTTTAAACCGAAAATAATAATCTTTATATGACCCATTTTGAAGACAAAAAACAAACAATTAGTCACACAGTTATAATATTTAACAAGTAAAAAGCTTAGTACACAACTTCAGGATAGAAAGATTTGTTGAACCAGAGCGGTTTGAAATGTCGAAACAGGTAAAAGTCATACTGTAAGTTATTTACATACGTACTACAAAACATGCTGTATGTTAAGAATTGAATGAATATATTATTCAATTTTGAGTAGATAGGGGGGGGGGGGGTACTTACTTATTATAGCTAAAAGAATTTTAAATTTTTGTCATTCTTTCTATTGTAGCATTAATGTGTATTTAATTATTGGATAAGTAATTAAAATAATGAAGTAAAATATTACAACAACACAATGATAACGCATCTGAATATATAATATAAAGAAATACAATACAGTGAAGATGATTACGAACTTTTTTGGAAACTTTTTTTTATATTTTAAAATTATTTTAGATATGATAAACATTAATACGAAGCATAGGGCTATCATCTATCTGAATAATTAAATATGTTATCTATATAAAATGAAGATGAAGCAGTCAATTGTGAGTAAAGGGAAGACAGAGCAGGTCGCCATCTTCCTTTTTTCCAGCCTTCAACATAAACAAATAAATAAATCGATATTAGACTTATATGAATATATGAATTTTAAGACTTGACTTACACGTCGGGTCCTCATGTCAGGCGTGCCCAGTCACGTCTAACGTGGCAATGGTTCCACTCACATTGACATGAATCGCACCCACAGAGGATCCACTTAGGGGAGCTAGTTTCACGGTGCCGTTGTGGATTTGCTCGGCGAAAAAGGTCTTCACCATAGCCAAGCCAGCAGAATGATCCCTAAAGGTGTACACGGTGACGGCCTCCTGCTGCACTTGTGAAGGTGGGGTGGTGCCCAGAGGGGGGCCTTTGCTGAAGGAGACTCGTTGGTTGTAGCCTTCGACCGAGACGACTGTAAAATCTTGGCTCCCAGAGATCGCTGGCACACCCTGAAACCGTGTACAGACCAGCTTGTTGAAGTTGGCGAACTTGACAATAGTGCTGACGAGGGTGTCTCCACGTTCTGGGTGTTGATCGGGCTTTACATTTATCCTTCCGATAGGAGCGTAGCGCAGGTTAAGATATAAGTCCGCTGCGGTTTCCAGATCGAAATTGTTGTTATATATGAAACAATTCGAAGTAATGAAAGTGTTCATACAGAGAAAAAGCCCAGTGCACTTTAGAATAGATGGTAGCTTTATCCCTGTCGGTATAATCAGTAGGATGACAGAAGTTGTCATTCTGCAAAAAATATGTAGCGTATAGAAGACGGTGTATCAAAGTAGTAAATAAAGAGAGTCGATCTTAAAAAGAGCAACTCAAGCTATTCAGCTTATAATATAGTCAGACACAACAGAACGCAATTGGTTGATACAGATCTAACCAATGAGGTTGAATTATACTTTATATAAATAATTATGGATCTAACCAATTGCCAATTGCCAATGAAATCACGTTATTTCTATCTAATATTTCTTACGAAAATCGTATAACGTTAACAATTTTGTGTCGATATAATTAATATTACCTTGAAATAGATTTTCATTCACAAATTTGTTAAATTTATTATGATTTAACGAATCTCAAAACTTAGATCTAGTCACACACAACTTCTCTAGCCACAGTCTAAAACCTGAGCGCTACTTCCTAATATAAAATAGAAATATTTAAAATATTTTTAATGACTTGAAATAATTAAACAATCATAGCTTTCCCTTATACAACATTTTTCCTCAGTCCTAGACTACACTCTAGAAGTGTATCGCAGTTTCCACGGCGCGGTCGAGAACCTCTTTCACACCGGCTTCGTGGAGGTGTATGGAGGTCTGGGAGACACTGGGCGACGTGTTCTGGTGAGACAGCCCTCGCTCTTGGGGGAGATGGACACTTTCCAGATACGAGCGGTTAAACTGGGCGCTCTCAATCGTCTGGTGTTGGGCAGAGAGGCGGATATATCAGGAGAGGATCGAGGTAAGCTTTACAAATCTAACTTTTAAGCATAGATATTGTATATTATATATAAAACTAGATTGGACATCTAAAATATTTCTATGCTAAAGTATGTTGCATCGCGTGTACGTATGGCAAATCCAGAGTTGTGATTGGTTAAATAATTGAAAAATAACTTTAACAGAATTTATATATTTAATTGATACATATAAACAATTATTGAATTCAATATTACTACAGTAATTACTAATAATATTAAATTTTTGCCAGGATCGACAGAAACCGATACTAAGTGACAACAATAAGCTATATTACCAATCTAGTTAAACTTAAACAAAGATAGTATAACTAAAATTAATTTTAAAAAATCTACAGAAACGCACAATTGAATAATTAATTCGATCCACCCGGGCCTCGAACCCACTACTTTCCGGTCGGCAGTCCGACACGCTACCACCCGCGCCAACTCGCCCCGCGTAAATTTGTTTCGTAGTCCTGCATTGTGGTGCTTTCAACATTTTCAATAGTCTAATTAGAAATAAAGAGTTTTAACAGAGTGGTTTCTTACTAACATAAAACACACGTTGCTGCAGGACCGTCTGTCTCCTCTTCAGATTGGTCCTGGCCAGTGACAAAAGTTGTCGTCTCAACAAGAGAATCCGATTGCCTCAAGACTTGGATCTTTCCTTACACCGGGCCCCCTCTCGACTCTAAGTCCTCTGTATTGGAAGTGAAACCTCTCGAAGAGGACGGAGAGA
The DNA here is from genome assembly GCA_034780395.1 of Vannuccia rotundouncinata. Lineage (NCBI taxonomy): Eukaryota > Metazoa > Platyhelminthes > Proseriata > Coelogynoporidae > Vannuccia > Vannuccia rotundouncinata. The sequence goes on along the minus strand of JAUZNC010027272.1, from coordinate 1,030 downwards.
ACGATGACGATGGCACCAAATTCCGCGTAACCCTGGTAACGGGTGAAGAATCAGCTGCTGGCACCGAGCGGGTGTGTCCTGTGTATCTCACCGTCTATGGCTTGGAGGGACGTTCGGAGGAAATTCCCTTGAAGTCGTCGATGGCACAGTTTCGACCTGGAGGACGCGATGAATTTGTGGTGAGTGAACTGGTGTGTAAATGCTGATGCAATAACGGTGACATGTGATTAATTAAAGTGCATTTACGATGTCATTCTTTATTTTACTATTGATCACTTCGACTTTGACCTCATTTTCATGTTATAGGCTCCAGGCAAAGTTCGATATATCATCCACGACAGTTTGTTTTAATTACTATTAATTTATTGACAATACAATGAAATTCATTACAATAATTAATCAATAAATCATTACACATTAATCATCGATTTTATAGTCGGCGAGTTAGCTTTTCGGTCCGCGATACAATCGTTAAATTTCTTCAAGTGTAATTTTCTATCGTGGAATAAAACGAATTTATAAATTTATAACACATTAATTGGTATCATAAGGTTAAAACTCAGCTCAGCTAAGGCTATACAGGATACCTTTAAATGGGACAGTTTTTGCAAGTGTGTGACCTATAAATATTAAAGTTATAACAACAAAATCGGAAATGTATAAATTCCCCATATACATTAATATTAGGTTATAAAGTTACAACCCTTCCAATTCTTCTTCTTGAAACCCAATAAGTACTCGAAAGCATTGTTTTCAAAATTTCACACCACAAAGGAGTTTGATTTAGGTATATGTTAGAAATATATATTGTCATAAATTAGAAATTGTTTCATTTAACTACACTTAAAAACTATTCTAAATACTAATTCGTATCGATTAGTATAAATAATTATTCAAACCACAAGTTACAATTATTATTTTATTCAATATCATTTTGACAGTTATTTCTAAACAAATATTGATAACCATAGACATCTATTATCTACATAATATACAGATGTGTAAAAATATATTTAATATTGATTATATG
>JAUZNC010027261.1:0-21995 GCA_034780395.1 Vannuccia rotundouncinata | reverse complement strand
AGTTAGATGCAAAGCCATAATCAAACAAATTCAATAAGGCAGCTTTACTGAATTAGGCGCATTTATAGAGTAAAGGCACAATTGATACTGTGCATGCCAAATTTGAATTTCAAAATTTAAAATCAAATTTCTATGTTTATCCATAAAGAAAATGATTCAGTGAAATCACAGATATTTGTTTGGGTAGAGCGACTTATGCCCACCCCTGTATATACAATATATATGTATGTGCGATTTTTTGAGTGCCTGTGAGTTTTTTCTTGATATTATTGCTGGCAACACTGAAAGAGTTAAATGAGGGGCTCATTGGACACATTTATGAGTGTGTCTCTTGAACACCTCTCCTTAACTTGTAACATATGAAATATTGATGACTTTAAACTTTAATATTAATTCCACATTTGTTTATAGATCATGCTGTGATATTGTTTAAAAAAAGTTGTCCTTATTCATTTGTAAGATGTTCAGACAACTACACTTTTAGTGATATAATATATTAAGATTCATTTCAGATTCCAGGATAAATTGCACATTTTGAAAATGCCTGTTTTAGCCAGGATAAATGAGATTTAAATGGTATATAACTAAGTCTTAATTCCAATAAAAATCTGTGATATTCAATAGTTTGCATTCAAATAAAAATGTTATACAATAAAAGCTGTTTATTATGTATACATGTCGATTCGAATTTGGAATGGCTTTGTTAATATGCATACATAATATATAAGAAGTATTACACAAAATCAATATATTAATATTTTTTTTGCTATGTCCAACTTTGAAATAATTAATGATTTTAAATTTTCCTAGATTCATAAAAATTATAGCTAAACATGTCCAGAGATATTTGAATGGTAGTAAATTCATCGACACCCTGTACATAAATTGTAATATTTCATTAAAGTGATAACATGTTTATAATTAATCCTGAATATGATCCTTTACATTTCAAATTTGGAAAAGCATAGGAACCCTGTAATTATTTATAAAAGTGTGTTTTAAAAGTTCCAGTCTAAAAATTATTTGATATAATACAATTTTATATATTGTTTTCAGACAGTTTTTTTACAAACACATTTTCCACATTGGAACAAGAAGGTATACATGTCTGCTCTCATCCTGGAATCAGTCGAATTGTTGAGGAATTCATTGACGAAGCAGATGCCACCTGTATTGTTCACTTGATGCGGTCCTTCAAAAAGAACTGGAATGCTGTGATCACCAACAAGTACACACATCATGTTCTTGAGAAAGCAATGCTTCATTGTCAGCCGTTGCTTAGCAATCCTGATGTCAAGGAAGTGTGCTCAGAGCTGTGTGAGTTTCTTTGGTCGCATTACCCAGAGTATCTACAGCACACATATGGCAGCTTTATTCTACGAACCTTTTTACTCCTTATGTCTGGGGTTAGACTGGTAAAAGTGGAGAAACGAGGTATGTGGTAATCGTTTTCTATTTTCAATGTCACTTCCAATTTAGATCTTAGTGTCTGTTTATTTCCAGAGCCCATAACTCCTCAACAGATCTCCCTGTGTACTCCCGCTGATGAGCAATGGTCTGCTAGATTAGAGGATTTAGCAGCCCGTTTCCTCAAAAGTTCAACTGTTGTTGGTTCGTTCCCTAGAAATAGTTCTGCATATGGAAAATGACACTAATTTAATTGTGGAATTCGATTTTGTTTAGGCCTTGCTGAAAATGAACAATCTGGACCATTTCTTCAAGATCTTATTGTGGTCGTTTCGGCGAGATTTCCAGAAAAATTTGATGTCATCTGTCGTTTTCTCATTAGCAAGTCGGGCCTGTTCGACCAGGAAGGTTCTTCTGTTGCCGTAGGAACTGACAACAAAGTGTAATATGTCTTTTTAAATCATTTAAATGTACCACTAACCACTAATGACATTTATTTCAGTTTTCCTGCCTGTTTTCAACACCCATGTTCGAGTTATTTTATCGAACAGTTAGTAGCCCTTCTTCCAGACAAACGTTTTCATAAATTCCTCAATCTTCACGTGCATGGTAGTGAGCTTCATCTGGCTGTGTCATCACGTGCCAGTTACATTCTTCAGCGTGTCCTTTCTCGGTGCACTACCAGTGATGAAATTATACCCTTGTTAGCCGCGGTAGAGAATAACTTGGAGGCAGTCTTACTTGCTGGGCAGCACGGGGTCGTTCTAACACTTGTGCAGATTGCACTCAATTGGGACAATTTACAACTGCGAGTTATGAAGGTTAGTGTTAATATTTTAACACAAAAATTATGCTTAACTTAATAAAATATACAGCGGTACCCAAAAAATCGCCGTTTTGTCCAAAGAAATATAGTCATATTTAACAATATTTATACATTCTCTGTAGTATTATATAGGTGAACAAATTTCTATAGCAGTATGATGTATACCTATTATTATTGAAAGACTTTACTGGTTCTATTATGGTGATAGACGAAAAGTGGCTATATGCCCGTCCAATGCCCTCATCGAATAATTCCCGAGCATGGGTGGAAAAGGATCACCTGCAGGAGATCGTCCAACCGTACCGCGAAGAATTATTTCGGATATCAAATATCCCATTATTGTGGCAATGAACTACAGAGGGGAATGTTACAGTGAAGTTCTGCCACGCAATATCTCAATAAATGCACATCGATACATTCAGTTTCTTAAGGCTCTTGTTCCACTACACAGAGCTAACCTCATTATCATGCATGATAATGCCCGGCCACATAAAGCTCTGATGACGGAAACATTTCTTCGTGAGAATACAATTGGCAGAATTCCACAACCTCCTTGTTCTCTGGATATGAACTTTCTCGACAGATTTGTGTTCCGAAATTTGGAATTTGCAAGGCGTGGCATCCAATTGAACACTATTGAGGAAGCTAGAGATTTTGTCAACAATTTTGTTGCAACAATCAATCGTCAATCTCTCAGGAATGAGTTGGTACGATTCAGAAGTGACTTGCAAGCTATAATTGACTGTGGAGGAGACTATCTCCCATAATTTTATTGTTTAAATGTATAAATTGATGTTAATAAATTAATGTATACATATTGTTAAATATGAATATATTTCTTTGGACAAAACGGCGATTTTTTTTGGGTACCCCTATACTAAATAATTATTTACTGCTCATAAGTACTATGTCTAATTTATTGTATTTAAATAGAAGTATATTATTTTATTTTATGTGATTTAATGTTATAGATGTATAAATTTCTATTATAATTCTAGAATCTGTTGTGACCTCTATTAATGTAAACAATATCGCAATTAAATAATTTTCTTCTATGGGAGGTGTTTTTTGGTTTTTAATGTTATTTTAATTGATAAAAGGAATTGAAAGTTTTCAACCGCTTTGTCTACAGAGCATTCTGACAGCACTGCACTGCAGTTCACAACCTGAATCAGTAGAGGATAGCGTCCTCCTCACACGTTCTCTCTCCAACCTGAAGCCCTTTACCTCCACACAATCAGAATCCAGTGATTCCACAATTCAGTGTAGCCTTCCAGGATCTTTGATGCTTCAAACCTTGGTTAAATATAGACGAACTGGCTACATAACAGCTTCTTTTCTCGCTTGGCCAACCAGTGAGTTGATAGGCTGGTGCTGCCATGTCAACGCTTGTCACGTTATGGAAGCGCTACTTAAGAGTGGAAATGTTCCAGCTGTTAGGAAACGAGAATTAATCACCAAAATGGCGGTGAGACATAATATTTTGACTTTCTAGTGTTTGAAACGCTGTTATACAAAGTTTTGTCATATTTTCCAGGAGAACACTGTCGACTTAGCATGTGACAAGTTTGGAAGTAGAATTATGGATGTCATTCATGTAATAGCAGACCTAGAAACTAAAGAGTTGGTAGCTAAGGCTCTTGTTCCGCATAGCAACCGACTGAGAAATGATCGTTTTGGATGTTTCACATATCGAAAGTAAGTTTAGTTGCAGGAATTTTTAGGTAACTTCTGATTTTGACATATAATATTATTTTCCAGGTTCGCTCCAGCAATTTATCAACGTACTCCAACACAGTGGCTTCGTATTCAGAAGACAATGATCGATGAAGCGAACAAAGAAAAGGCGTCATTAAAAAGTAAATTTGCCTTAAATTCAGACTATATTATTCTATATCCAAAGATGTTTTATTTTGCAATTTTGTGAGTCTATTTTTACATTTTTTGAATTTACTCGATCTTCAATAGTTACACGGTTACAATACCAATGTATATTGGCATTACATTTTCATGGTTACTATTTCCTTTGAGTCATATAAATGAAAAGCATGTTTTTTAGCTCCGATGTTTGACTTATTTAAAAATATTTTTATTACACGAACTTTTTTATAAATATGTACTCTGTTAATGTATCATTGAGGGTACTTTGACATAAATTAGTGCTCTTATTGGAAATTTCAGAATCTGAAGAAACCACTACAACTGGTACATCCAGAAAGAGAAAAAGAAATAAACGCAATAAATCTGATAATTCTAAGGCAACTTAATTGCATGTAATCTAGTGTACATAAATATTTGCTGTATATTAAAAATGTGTATTAATATTTCTATCAATCTTTTTGTTGTTTTATTTGTAAAACGTAGTAGGTTTTAAACCAAATATTTGATAATTTTCTTAAATAATAAAAAAGTGGCTCCAGATTTTTTATTTAAAAAAAGTTTTTAAAAAACTTGGTCGCTAGATTAGATAGTTTTGTTTTAGTTGTTTATACTAGTTGTTTACATATAATTTACGGAATTATTAATTAAGGGTTTCAAATTAGGCTGGGCCGTAACTCTATCCGACCAACAATAAAATAGTACCTGTTAGATATAAATAAATTTAATTCATAATTTTGTACAACTACCGCAGAGGACTCGAACATATTTGTTGGAACTGCCAAGCGGTCGTACACATGTTGGTTTCTATATGGGTGAGGTCATAGATTAAGGAGTTGTATATTTTTTGTATATATTAAGGTTGTATATTTTTTTAAAACAGTGTATACTGTTAAAAATTCTAAGTGCTATTTTAACATCCATTATAAACCATATATATATAGTGGTGGATGTTGTATAAAAGTAAAGATTAATCGTTAACTCTATCCACGTGATTTTTTAGAAGGGTATATATCTTCGCTTAAAACCGATCAATAATTTTGACTGTTGTATAAAACTTACCGTTTAATCGGCATCGTTAAATCTTTTCGGTAATGAGCTAAATCATAAGTGAACTAACGAGTGATTAGAGGGTCCACTAAGTTTACGAAGGATACTGATTGGTCAATATATTGACATTGTTGCAAGGTGTCTGTGAGTACCTATATGTATATAAAATATCGCGTTTCGTGTGTGATAGCTTCATAATTCTTATCCTTTATCCCCGTGCTTTGAGATTCGAGGGAATTATTTTTTATATCAATCTCGAAATTACAATATCTCTGGAAAAAACATTGTGTATTTGGTGAACCTTTGAGATGAAGATCATGACGCAACCGCGGGCCATGCTTTACTATCCGTTCAACAATTCATCGTACATATTATTACATACACGAATTAAAGTACATTAACTAATAAATAATTGACCTATTATGTAATTGTGCCAATTTTGATATTTTAAGCTAAGTTTTAAGGAAGTGCGCGTATTTATTGCAATTGTTTGGGTTATAAATTCATAATTCATACAAAATATTCCTTTAAAACATATGGTTGCTTGATTATATAAACTATAGACATTTTAAAATAAAAGTATAACAATTATCAGATATATGCGACTCGATAAATTACTGAATTTTTGAACACTATAATAAGTCCTATATATACTCTATTGTAATAGCAATGAAAAAGTGGGGCTTTTCTTTAGAGTTTATTAAGTGAATGTGTGGACGCTAGGTGTTGGCATAGTATATTATCCTTTCAAAGTAGGTCAGCCAGTTCAGCTATTAATCGTTACCGTGAAATGTTTTTTTACAACATTTATGTGCTATCTTTCGCCATAACGATTAATCGGAATTTTTACCGATTAATCGGAAGTTAACGATATCGATTAATCGTTAGTTTTATACATCATCGTCCAGGAATGGAATATATTTACAACAGCTTTAGTGAAAAGTGGTAAGTAAAAGTGATTCTATTTGATTTGCAATTAGTAAATACTACAATTCAACAATATTTTTAATACTTATTTATGCAATACAATATTATATTTTAAGATGGCAAACAATTATGTAAGTAAATAGTTTTATATTAAAAAAATTTAAATTCATAAAATCTTCATATAAATCCAATAAATCTTCATAACATAGATAACTATAAAGTAGAAAAAATCACTGAAATTTAATATTTTATATTCGTGTCAGCAACACTATTTTTGAAATATATAATGTTATTGTTTAATTATATCAAAGAAAATTTAGCTTTATTAAAAATAACTACTATGTAATTTAAATTGGTGACAAGTCACGAGAATATTAAAGTATTTATATATTTTTTCTATGGATTAATATTAATAAAATGCAAAAGACTTTTTTGTGAATTTTATATATACTATAGTATTAAATTTCTTATTTTAAAAAATAAATCCTTTGAATTGCATATAATAGTTTGTGTGTGTTGCCTAACATTCCTCAAATATATTACAATAAGTCATCTTCCCTATGAATACACAATTTACTTTAATTTTATTAAACTATTTATATTCCTAATTTCTGTTAGTTTTCATTATCCATTTTATTCAATTGTACAGCAATAACCACTAATACATGGTTTGCACCAATCTTGAAAAGCTGTCAATTTTGAACTTGTCTTGAAAAGCCTTAAGAAATGGAAAACCACAAAAAAGCCTTGAACTTTGGCATTTTAATAAAAAAACTTTTTTTTATTTCCAAGAGAACCAATTTCAAGAAAAATTTTTTTTAAATATTAAAAAAAATTATGTTATCAAGAAAATTAATATAATAATTTTTTTTAACATTTTATATTTTACTATTTTTAACAGCAAATTTCATGTTTTCAATTTTATGTATCCTAACAACTTATTAACTTCTATTATTTTCCCTAGGTGTAGAAATTATCTTGAATTTTAATGTAAATTATTTGTAACATTAATTTAAAAAAAAAATAAAATAATTTCTATATGGAAAGAATGGTGCCTGTCAATAATAATTTATGTCAATATAAACCATAGTTTTCTTGTTACATATTTGCAAACATGATTTATGACCTTAAAAATAATGATTTAAAAGCCTTAAATTTTATTGAGATCAAATAGTGCAAACCCTGCTAATAATACAATTAATAATGACTTCCAGACCATGTAAAATACTATTAATATTTTAAATAGTAGTTTGCAATCTTGAACAAATTTTTAAAAAGTTTTTTAGCCATTCCATAAATGGATAAATAAGCTAAAATAAAACAACTTATAATAATAATTAGATTTTCATGTAAATTAATATTATTGGACACATTTTACTAACCTACTAATTACTAATATATGCTGTGCAAATTACCATTTTATATATTATTTTGTGAATTCAACTGCTTTATGTTAAATTAAAAAAAATAATAATTCAATTAAAAATAATAACTAAAATATTTATATATTCATTGCATTTATATTATTTAATAATTTATACACACTAGCAGATTCAAAGGGGGGGTTTAGGGGGTTTAAATCCCCCTTCAGCTTGTTTTATATTTTATATACCATATTATGGCTTATGGGACAGTCATTTTAAAAAAAATTGCCTCTGCACATAGATATGCATAAATACTTTTAAAATATATACCTATATACAGTGCTGCCACTCCCTGCATTTTTAAACTCTGAGCATTTTTTCAGTGTTTTTTTCTTTACACAATGATTTCTTTGTTTTTTCTTCATGTAAAAGATTTTTAATAATGTACTACTACTAACTACAATTTTCCATGGAAACAGTGATGCTGAATGACAAATCAGTAAAGGCAGGTTTGTTTTGATATTTTTATTTGGATTATATTTTATTTATCATCATGTATCACTTTTAATTACATAAAATATCATATTATTTGTAATAATCTTACAGATTTCACTTGTTGCAATCTTCTTCTCTGTTGTAGTTTCCTCAAATCAAGACATTTGACATTGGCACAAGTAGAACTTATCTAAAAAATTGGTAGACATGGGTTATCAAGCTAGCTTGGAATACAAAAAGGCATTAGACAACAAGAAGAAGAAAGCAGACAAAGAAGAAGCCAACAGAAGAGCAAAGGAAGAAGAAGAAGAAAGAAAGCAATTGCTAGCCTAGAAGGACAGTGAAAGGTGGTCAGAATTGAACAAGATCCATAATAGAGAAGCAGATGCAAAGAAGATCCATCAGGAAGCTCAGGTAATACAGTTCATGATTACATACTATTTTTTGTACACATCTACTTCTCTTGCAGAAAAAAGCAGTTGAAGCAGAACGACTTCTGAAAGAAGTGCACCAAAAAGCAAGAACAGGCATCCAAATTGGTGGCTAGTTGTGATCTTGAAAGAGAGAAGTAAGCTTCAAATATATTTACTACTGTGCTTGTATATGAATGTGGTTTGTTCATATAAAATGCATGCTTTATTTAACATTTTAAATTGCAGAGTGGAAACTAAGGTGTTGGAGAAAGCTGCAGCAACCCTTATGATGCAGGCTAGCCAATTGAAACATCAAGCTGAATCTACTCGAGTGAATTCACTGCCAAAATTTCCAAAAAATAAATTAACTTTTGAACAAACATTACATTCTTTTATACATATTAACAGTTTTTATAGACATTTTTTATGAATACTATAAGATACTGTATTATTTTAAGAATATGAATACTATAATTTATTAATACATATGTATCTTCAACAGCATTTTTTATTTGCCCTGCATTTTTTTCTTCATTATGTTGAGTGGCAGCACTGCTATATATAATGTATGTGGGTATGTACATTACCAGCTTTGTGCTTTCTTTGTCAATAAACAAAAATGCCGGTGTTTGTAATGATTCTTCATCACATCATCTTTTGTTTTACTAATGTAAAAACACTTTTTATAAATGCGCTCGAACAAATTTAGAGTAACTGATCTATGATTTGAGAATAAATAGCCACAGGCTATTAGCCTCTGTTATGTAACCCAATTCAAGGTTACCCATCATAAGAGTCAAAAATCAGAAAAATTAAAACTAAATTTATAATAATAATATCCTATTTTAAAATTTTTCTGGGCAGGACCCCTGACACCCACCAAGTTGGGGCCACAAAATTATGCCAATAAATGTATTCTAAGGTCTAAAAACCCTAATAATTTCCTTTCAAGCTTTGATTGTATAGACTTGCTCCGCAGGCTGCTTGCCATAAATTTAGGTGGTGGGGGGATACAAAATCTAGACCCCCTGGCCAAAAAGCTGTATCTGCCCCTGATACATCACTGTTGTAAATTTAACTGCTTTATATTGAATTTAAAAAATAATAATTCTATTATAAATAATATAAAAAATGTTTTTTTTTAGTATTAAATATTATATTAAAGTGCTTGTATATAATTTAAATTTTATAGATTTTTATATCGATTTTTTTAATTAACTAATAATTTGTACATCACATATTAGTAATAAGTATAGATTGGTAAAATTCACCCAACAATATAATTCTAATTATATACATTCTAAAGTTAAATTAAATTTTTATCTAATAGCTGGCACCTGCATGCCCCACTACTTTTAAAAGTAGTGGGGCAAACTTCAAAGCATAAATTTTTTTCATACCATTGTCATGGATAAGATCTCAATCATAACAGCCATAGAAAAAAATCATCATTTAAAGGGGGTTCCAAAATCCATTCTCAAGAATGATGCCTCTCCTAAAATGTCTCATTTTGTCTAGTGTAAATTTATTCTTGAGAAGGATACCAGTATTTCTTGGAAAAAAGTGTGGGGTAACAATGAGAAATAAAGTAAAAGTATAACAGAATTTTCTTTACTAAGACTTATTAATAAAGATTACTAATTTATTATTTAGATATTACTAAATAGTAATCTTTGGTAAGTAGTATGTATATAAAATATACACAATACTATATGAAATTGTACAATAAGGAATACTTATACAATAATAAAACACTAAAATACTAAATAGAATACCTATATAACAATACATATTATCATATATACAGAATAGTATTGATAATATAGTAGAAATAGTTGGTATAAATATAGTATAAAATTGTAATATATAATAATATATAATTGAATTAAAACTAGTAGGTGAGTATAAAATCATGTTGAAAATGTGTATATAACCATATCACTGAATAATTTCATTTACGAATTGCTCACGTTTTCAACATGATTTTATACATGCCTATACTGGTTTCAATTCAATTATATATTACAATTTTATACTATATATATACCTACTATTTCTAATATATTATCAATACTATTCTATATATATATATGATAATATATATTGTTATATAGGTATTCTATTTAGTATTTTATTATTTTTATACAAAATTTTACATTTATTACATTTTAGAATTCCCAAAAATATTGATCATAAAAGTCAACAGTCTGTCAAATTAAAACACTGAACTGACAATCACAATTATGTATAAACACAACACAGCTAGAAATACAGCTGTTATTTAGATTAGTTGCATAATATTCTCAAATTTCAATAACAAAAAGTTATATAAATATAGAGAGAGATCAGGTAAATTTGAGTGGTACATTTGTATATACATATTTTATATACACAAAATATTTGCATACTATTCTAAGAGCCTTTGCTACAAATATAATGTTTGTTGATAAAATTATCTATTTAGCAGACAATGAGAATACAAATTGCAATAAATAAACATATAATAATTAAATGAAAGTACAATAGGTACTTATAATAAATAAATATATTCACTTTTTAGTTTATTATAATAGAAAGATATTTCAATTTTAGTATAATATAATTTTATAATACATTTTATCTATATAATTGTATGCCTAGTTATAGTAATTTTGAATAATATCCTATATGAAATGCAGTAAACATATAATCTCATATTACTGATAAACATGGAAAATATTGAATTGCATTCAAGTATATATATTAGGTCAAATGGAGTTCATATTATATATAAATCAACTCAGCGTAGGAGGCTAATTGAATGTGTCACATCATATTAGCTGCTATTATAAATGATGCAAAAATAATTAACCAATGAGGAAATGATGAGGACACTAACTAACAAATTTTAATTTATATAACCATTTGGAGAAGTAACTTTTGTCCCTGAAGACTGTAAGGAAGAGGTTAAATATAACATAAATACCATATAGTAATTCTTAAAGAAGATCTGTTAAATAATCCAACTATTTGTATGTTATAATGTGTCAGTTCAGCATGTTAGATGACTTATTTCCACCATATTTAAATGATATTTTAGTTAGCAATTCACTTAGAAAAGTTTTCACAATTCATTTTTGATTTATAAAAAGATTTATAAGCAGAATTATATTTAAACAATTTTTTATTTTATACGAAAACATTAATTAAGCAAGAAGTAAATATTGTGAAGACTTATTGAAGGGGCTCCACCACATTCAACATTTTGACAATGGGAAATATTAATAAAAGAGCTAATAGCATTGGACATCCTGTAATTGGGAGTGGTGATAACTCATTTTGGGAAATTCAGGAGTGACTTCTTGTTTATCCCACATTGTCTACTAACCATTTAGGAAGAGAGATTGGTATTAAACATTAAAGCATAGTGAGACTATCAGAATTTTTTAAACCTTGTTATTAAAAAACGTAAATCATTTATATTAGTTTAGTAAATGTATACCATATAAATTGTTCTATTGGTTACTAGGTACCTACTATAGATAAAGCACCTTTATATAATTCAATACTAATTGTGATTGTAAATAATAATCTTATATTTAGAAGAACCTAATATTTTATTTAAAAATGTAATCGTCTTATGAAAATGATAATCGTCTTATACTAATTGAAAAATATATTATATAATTATAAAAATTAAAACAAAACGAAAATACTGAAAAGGTTCATTCTGAAATGAAATAGGAAAGTTAATATAATATTTCGCAATCATTAGGTTATTTTCAGCAATCCCTTATTGTTGGATAGCCAAAGCAAATAATGAGCAGAATGTTTTATTCATAAAACTTTATATTATAGTGTTCAACTTAATGGGAGTAAGTAAATCTGCTATAAGTACTTTATTAGAAGGTTGAACAATTTTGTCAGTTATTTATATAATAATTTCATATATACATAACAATTTAATACTTGTTAAATACAATACTAAAATATATCAGTAAAATAAGAGAGTTTTGTATTCTACTTTATTGTATTGTAGGTACTGACACAATCCGCCATATTATAAATATTTATTTTTTACACGTATTATAAACATTATATTTTATAAAATTACACTATTCTGAATCAAAGGAAATGTTGAATTATTTTTTTGTAATAAGTAATTTTACACAGTATTATAGTTATTTACTTCAAGCAGAAATATAAACAATTAATATGGTTTATGTATGACAATATATGAACGTGGAAAAGTAAATTTGCAACAATTTCTTGTATAAGAATGAGGCATAACAAATCTTCTGATAGTAATACTAAAATTTATTGTCATAAAGGTTGTGATGCCTGTCATAATAATTCCATAATACAAAGCAGTTTGTTATGTACATTATGTAACATGTTTTATAAACACTTTTATTGTGTATTAAAATAATATTATTCTTACTCAAATTACATGTAACAAATATATTTTAATCATTTTTGTTTCAAAAAAAATTAATATATCAAAATTATAAATATAATGATCAGATTAAGTAAAAAACAATAATTATAATCAATATGTTTGACTACAGAGGTATTACAAGCTTACATTTGATAGATTTAATGAATAACCTGTATAGTAACTAAATTGAACTACCAATGAAATAATATATTTTTTAATGGGATAACTTATATAAAAGTGTATAAACATTTTAATTAACAGATGGCGTCTCAGGAAAAGCTGACTAGAATCGCCATCATTAACAGTGATCGGTGTAAACCAAAAAAATGTAAACAAGAATGTAAGCGGTCCTGTCCTGTTGTTCGAATGGGTAAGTTGACAAACCAAAATAAGTGACTTTTGATTAAATATTTCCCTTAATACATTTCTTCTATATTTTAGGAAAGCTGTGTATTGAGGTTACCCCTACAGACAAAGTTGCTTTTTTATCTGAAGAACTTTGTATCGGTTGTGGTATCTGTGTGAAAGTAAGTTGCGCAATGCATTTTTATATTTAATAATTTTATGGACAACCTCTGTTCATTTAATGCAATCGCGGCTTTTCGTTTGTCCAAAAAGTTTATTTGCAGTTATAAATAATTAATATTATATCAAGGATTTCTCAAATTTTATTGATTGTATATCTCTCAAAAGATTAATTTTAATTATTCTTTAATGATAGTTTCTTAATTCATTAAACATATCTTATGACTCGTATACTTATTGAAGTTAGCAACTCAGTTTATTAATTGAATAATTTTCTTGTTTTCTTATCTGATAACACATTAGCCTCTGTTCTGAATATTGTGACTCTGATTTATTCTTTTGTTATTTTCGTGTATTTCTGTTCTCCCCAGAAATGCCCGTTTGAAGCAATCACAATCATCAATCTCCCTAGTAATTTGGAGAAGGATACTACCCATCGCTACAGTGCAAACTCTTTCAAACTGCATCGATTACCCATGCCCCGTCCAGGGGAAGTTCTTGGATTGGTCGGCACAAATGGAATCGGAAAATCGACAGCTCTCAAAGTGCTTGGAGGGAAACAGAAACCCAATCTTGGTCGATTTTCTGTGAGTTTGAAAGTTTTATTCATGACTTAATGATTGTATTACTTAGTGATTTTTAAGTAGTATAATGAAGTTATGTATATTTAATAAATATAACAACAAACTGGTAACTTAGTTAGTAACAAGTTTTAAATTTATTTGTTATTTAGTATATTTATATTAGTGTAGTTATTTATGATATTGCAACATATTCATAATTATTAACCTTTGCTTTTACCACAATAGGACCCCCCAGATTGGCAGGAAATCTTGACTTACTTTCGAGGTTCTGAACTGCAGAATTACTTCACTAAAATATTGGAGGACAACTTAAAAGCTGTAATCAAACCGCAGTATGTTGATCAGATTCCCAAAGCCGTCTCCGGCAATGTCGCAACTCTTCTGAAGAAGAAAAATGATACCAATACAATGGAGAGTGTTTGCACAGTTCTGAGTAACCAACTGGTTTATTTCTCCCCTATTAAAAACTCTAAGGTGTTGAATTCCTTTCTCTTATTCTCTCTAAAGATCTCAATCACGTTCAAGGACGTAACGTGGATGAACTCTCTGGTGGGGAACTCCAGCGATTCGCTATCGCGGCCGTGTGTGTCCAACGGGCGGACATCTTCATGTTTGATGAACCCTCCTCCTACCTCGACGTCAAACAGCGACTCAACGCCGCTCGAGCGATTCGTAACCTCATCCTACACACCAACTATGTTATTGCAGTGGAGCATGACTTGTCTGTTCTCGACTACCTCTCAGACTATATCTGCTGCCTCTACGGCATGCCCGGTGTCTACGGGGTCGTTACTATGCCCTTCTCGGTTCGGGAGGGCATCAATATCTTCTTGGAAGGCTTTGTGCCTACTGAGAATCTCCGGTTTAGGGAGACTGCGCTTGTATTCAAGGTATTTGAATACCTATTTTCCAACTGAGAAGTCGGCTCGCTTGAAAGTAATTCTTTTAACTTTGTAGGTGGCGGAAACCGCCTCCGAAGAAGAGGTCAAACGTTCCGCTCGCTATGAGTACTCGACAATGCTCAAGGTGTTGGGGGACTTCAAGTTGACGATCAATGATGGCTGGTTCTCAGACTCCGAAATTTTGGTGATGTTGGGCGAAAACGGAACAGGAAAGACCACCTTCATCCGCATGTTGGCTGGCAGGTTGGAGCCCGATGGTGAAAACAAATGCCCCCAGCTCAACGTCAGCTACAAGCCTCAAAAGATCAGTCCCAAGTCACAGAAGACAGTGCGCATGTTGCTACACGACAAGATTCGGGACGCATATATCCACCCACAGTTCATCACGGATGTTATCAAGCCGCTCAATATGGAGAATATCTACGATCAGGAGGCGAGTTTCATTTATTGAATATAAAATTGTTATTATTGGTTTTCGTGTTTTTAATTAAAAAGAATTTAAATATTGATTGAAAGTTAACTGAAATTTGGCTATATAAAATAGTTAGTGCAACACCCCGCCCCGAAACTGCCTTTAATTCACGGAAACATACTCGAATGCACCCTTCACCTATATTTCATAGTCGCTTGTAAATTGGACGATGGACAACCAATGAGAATCCTGTTGTAGAATTTTTAGATTGAATAACCATAAATATAACCAATCACCTTACATATTTTCTGTGTCTATAGCAAAACCAATACAGTTGAATTTAATTCAAATTTAAAGTTAATCATATAAAATAGACATCTATTGAATCGATCGCACTATTCATCAGTGTTAGAAATGAACAATGTCCACACCGTTTTTATTCTTCAGGTTCAAAACCTCTCCGGCGGTGAGCTACAACGACTGGCAATCACTCTGTGTCTTGGACAGCCTGCCGACGTCTACCTGATTGACGAGCCCTCCGCCTACCTCGATTCCGAGCAGCGTCTGCATGCGGCCAAGGTCATCAAACGGTTCATCCTCCACGCCAAGAAGACCGCTTTCGTTGTGGAACACGACTTCATTATGGCCACCTACCTGGCGGATCGAGTGATTGTGTTTGACGGTGTACCCGGTGTTGATACAGTTGCCAACAGGTTGGTCACTCCCTTTGCAATTATCTGGTTGTTCTTGGTTTTATCAATGCCCGTCTGTCTATTTCAGTCCGCAGACTCTACTGAACGGAATGAACAAGTTCCTAAAGTCACTAGAAATAACATTCCGCCGCGATCCCAACAACTATCGGCCCAGGATCAACAAAATGAACTCGGTGAAGGATATCGACCAGAAGCGAACCGGCAACTTCTTCTTCCTTGAGGATTGAGGCCTCCCGACAATCTTGTTCTCTTTCATTTCACGTCTTGTAACTTATTCTCTGGTTTCTATCTCCGTTGTGTGTTTGGATGACTGCTGTTCATGTGTATTGATTATTTGTCCTTATCTGGAGGGCAGTATTAGACCCCTCCTGCCAGCCCCACCGTATAGAGTCAACTTTCTATTGTATTATTATGATATTTTTGCAAACTATTGGGTGCAATGCTATTTATTATACGATGATAAAATAATATATGAGTTGTTTAAGTGGAATATATTTGTCGTCTTGTTCAACTGTATTTAAAGTGGTGGCTGTTAACTGTTACTACAATTTATATTAATAACTGAAGTCCTTAACCAACAAAAGTTGTATATATTACTTTATATGCTTATTAAAAAGCTTTGCAAGAGACTAATTAAAATTAAGTTAAATATAAATTACATCAAAAGTGATTGTGTACAGTGTACATATTTATGTACAGAGTTAAAATAACGTTCGTTCTAATATCTCATTGAGTTTTCCCGTTTGGTCATGACCAATGTTTAAGTATGTTTCCAGTACTAATGAAAGCGCTAAATTTTGTGCCAAACTTACTTTAGTGACGTCAAAATTATTTTTAAAAAAAAGTATATTTACTAGAATTTATTCCACCGTTTTAAATTTGGGATAAAACAATTGCCCTAAATAAAGTCACTTTCTAGATCAATTGTAATACGAACATTATTTAATTTTACGCTATTTCTCATTGAAATCTGTTGTATAAATTCGATCATTTTTTTAGGAAACGTTTAACAAAAATTTTAGAAGCAACCTTATAAATACAAATGAAATATATTTATATCATTATACTACATTCTCAATAACAAAATCATCTTATACAATTTTATGGAGTTTGGTAATTTTATAAGTTTACATGATACTGAATATTTATGATACAAAATTGAGGTACGTACATGATCAAAATAAGAATAAATGCAATATGTGAGCTTCAAAACAGAGTACAGACCGGAGACACCAACCAAGGAAATTATGTTTAAAAAATGAATTTAATAAATGACTTTTCGACAGATAATAAATTATTTCAACATTGTTTTATTAATATTTATAATAATAACATTAAAATTTAATAATATCATTGACTAAATAAGAGATTGATTGATATGTTGCCTAAATAAATGTGTGTAGCAAGCAGAAGAAGAATTTACTCCTCTTCCGGTAGCTCCTCTTCTTGCATCTCATTGGCTTGCTGTTCAGCCAATCGTTTTTTGATCACTCGAAGGGCCCGTTTGGCGGCGATACTCTTGGCTATTCGATAGTTACGACCAATCCCAACAAAACGACCTTTGCCTACCACATGGACACACACACGAATGCGCCCTTCACCTGTACGTCGTGGTCGCCTGTAATTGGACAAACTCTTTAGATTGTATAAAAAAACGTATAAAATCAATACTGACTGTGTATATAATTCAAATTTGAATCCTATAATATTGATATCTATAAATAATAGCTACTTTAAAATTAAAAGAAGGACATACAAAATAGCGAACTTACTCAAATTTGGCAATTTCAGGCTCCATTTCCAAGAGTTCTCTTACAGGAGACTTGGGTATACAATCTGTGTAGCGTTCTGAAATAGTTCGGATAATAAACAGAACTAGATAAACAGATGAATTGAAGCCAATGTTGAAATCATTAGTTTTTCTATGCGTCAAACATAAATAATCACATTATTTGAAATGGTGAATAATTCTCCCACCTATTCTCTCCTGCATTAGACGATAAAACACCCTCCACACTGTATCCAAGGAGAGTCCAGCATCAAGGAAGACAGCCCCAGCCAAAGATTCAAAGATATCGCCCAACGCTTTAGGGATCTCAATAGCCTCTGTTCTTTTAATGGTGCCTGACGTTCCTTCACATTGGTCCAACACACCTGTCGACATCAGGGCCGAAGTGGACGAGTTGGTAGGCATGACAACACCCTCATCATTGACGCTGGATGTCGGCACTTCCAGAGTGGTCGGTCCTTCATCCGAGTCTCGTGTGTCCAAATCCTGGAACAGTGTTCAAATTCAAAGTAGCGGATTCATTTTAAACGCTACCAATATTCTATTCAAATATAACAGCTTCTGTAGAGAATAAATCATGTTTTGTTGGTAAAGAAAGTTTAAATAATAATAAATAACAGATATTAACATTCCCATGGTTCCCATACTTGCTTGTGTCTATTTAAAGAATTTCTTCAAGTTCAAAAGTAAAATAATATTACCTCGTTTGTAATAAAGTCCAAATCATCGTTATTTAGATCCTTTTGATAGCGAACAAAACGATCTATCACAGTCAAGAGATCTGGGGAACAACACCTGCAAACAAAAAAGAGAAAATTATTACACACTTACCTCAATTTATAAAAATGGATTTTCAGAGCGCACTTGAAAAATCGATAGAAGCCCCACTTGACGGCTAAGGCTGCAAATATGTTGTTATTGACTAGAGCTGAGCGAAGATCTGTTAGCACGCCAGGAGAATGCTTCTTACAATCTTCATATAGAAATCGTGTGATGACGTAATCGAGGACTGCGTCACCAAGGAACTCAAGACGCTGGTAGCAGTCTGTGGTCTCATTGTAATGGTAAGAGGCATGAGTAAAAGCCTACAATAAAATGTAAACTCAGTGACTTATTAAAATTATTACTCTAATTTTACCTTCTATAGCGGAACAGTAGTATAAATATAGTATATTGTAAAAGTTGAATCTTATTAATAAGAAATTGACCAACAACATTTGTGCATAAAAACGTAATAAAATATCCTTGAAATCTTAATCTAAATTTAACTATAATTGCCATTTAAAATGCTTCCAAAAATTGTCACATTTAAGAGTAACATGTTACCTGAATAAGATAATTTCTATTGTTAAAGCGATACTTGATGATGCCCTCTAATTCGTCGAAACCATGCAGTAGAACATCATCAGTGGACGCCAGTGGCTTCAGAAGTTCGGGAACTTTCCACACAGAAGCTAGACTCGCGGTATCTTTATCATTATCGTTTGCCTGATCAGCATCGATCCAGTCAGGCATACAATCAATACCCAACCAGCGCATGACACGTAGGGCAACCACGTGACCACGGCTGGTGAGGTAGCAGCCAATTAGCGCTTCGACACAGTCAGCAATGCTTTTATCAGTCAGTGACTGCTGAATCCGAAGACAGTAGGACGTTCGTTTCTCCCTGGAGTAGAATAGGAAACCACAATGTATGCGGCATTAATCAATTAGTGATAACTAGTATTTACTGCTCACCCTACACCAGACTTGAATCCAGAACCACGACGTCCAAATGACCTGTAGGGTCTGGCCGAGCTTGTCGTCTGTGGTTTTGTGGAGGGAGTAGTGGATTCCTGTAAAGAAAGAAATGATAACCTTCCAAATGACAGAATTAATGATCAAAAAGATCGATATCTTACATCAGCGTCAATGATTGGCTCTGGTGCAATTCTCGAATCAAATCGGGCAATAAATCCTGGAGGAATCCAGTTGTCATGAGGCTCAAACTTGTTGCCGATCATGAGATCACCCAGGCCTTTTTGCTTACCCAATCGGTAGAGATTCATGTTACAAACCTTCGATTGGGAGACAGAAGTTTATTTAAACAATCTCTATTCGCTAGACATCCTTTTAAAATAAATAAGAAATATAAACTAAGCACGAACACATTATTCATCCAGTTTTTAAATAATTGTTAAATTTAAATAATTGTAACAATATATCGCAAATACAAACAAAATAACGGATTTAATTTTCTACATATTGATCTTTTAAACCACCAAAAGTTTGCCGAACATGCTCCAAATAGAAGGCTCTTAAGCACCTGTTTACTCCGAAGAAAGCTGAGGTTGCCCTCGTGGGCCGTGCTGTAGACCAGGAAATGGTGCACAGTGACCGCGAACTTGAGGAAAGAGTCCCCGATGGTCTCCATTCGCTCCAGATTGAAGAAGTCATTGGAGCAGGACATGGTGACAGCTTGAAGAAGGAGATTGGGACTCGGCTGGTATAAGTAGGAGTTGTTAGCTGAAAGAGCTGGTGATGCTCCATTGTCGGCTGGATTACAATTAAATAGTTGGGGGAAATAATAAGGAAATGGGCTTCAGTGAAACAAAGAAAATTAGTAGATCCATTATTTGATGGATATGAACAAAGAATTAGCTCTAACAAAATGATCTAAAAAAACAATTTATATCGATTTTCAATCAACATAATTCGTACAATTATCGATTTTATCCATCCTATATTGCTCCTCTTCCCCAGCGAAGAAGCGAACATTGCCCTCAAAACTGTCCACACTCTCTGCGTCATCTTCGTCGTCGTCAGCATCAGCGCCTTCATCAAGGGACAACTCGCTGCCAACAGGACGCAGTTCTCCACAGTCATCGTTGCAGCCCTCCTCCGCGATGGCAGACTTCTCCAGTGCTGTTGCCAATAGTGACGCGGCATCGTGGAAGCTCTCTGACAACAGTTTGGTTTCGCTGAGTGACGCAGAGTCCACATAGCAACGGAGTGATGACTGTTGGCTGTCAGGGCCGCTGTTATTGCTGAAAAGAGGACAATTCAAGTTATTAAACCGTAGAATAGGGTGAAAAGACAATGCACACTGACCCGGTACAGCAATTATTGCCTATCTGGAGTTGCATCTTCCTTCCTCCGCTTGCACTGACGTTGCCATGGCCCTGCGAGCTGGACCCTCGACCTTCACTACTCTCGGTGCAAGGGAAGGAGAGTTCCAGGCCTGGGAAGGTGAAACCGTCCGGCAGATCCACAGGGCCGAGCTGGGCCGAGGAGGCGATACGACGTCGTAGTTCCTCCGCCAACAGGAGGTTGTTGAGTCGGTAGAGCACTGCTGGGAGGCACACAGCCTTACGCCACACTGGAGTGACAAGATGTACATGGGAACAAGTAAGGGATTTTATCCTTCTGCCCTAAAGTCTGCTAACCATTGATATCGTAATTAACTTCTCTAGATAGGCAAACTACTTCGTTTTATAAGTAAGGCAGCAAATCAAGAGCAAACTGAATAAATTAAATTCTCCACAAAAATATACGACAATAAAGACTCATAATATGTACACAATTAAAAGAACTTGCCAATGCAAAGCTAGATGGATAAATTGACCGATTTGGCGGTCTACACAGCTCTATTAGTAAAATTCGTAAAATTACGGTCCGAATAAGATTTCACCAATTTGTGTTTTAGGACATAATTTAAATAAGTTTGCCGATCTTGATAAACAAATATGATTTCGATATCAATGCTAACTCACCGGAGGCCGGGAAGGGGTGTCGGAAGCAGAGCTCGGGCAACAGCAGCTGCTTCTGGTTGAGGTTCTCTCTGCGGGCTCGCTTCCTCTCCTCGCTGGCCGTGGGCAGAGTAACACCCTTGTGGCTGACATAGCGGGGCACCAGGAGGTTCAGCCGGATAGCGGTGAAGTCGACGTCCAACAAGGGCTGGTCCAGGTTGGTGATCTTAGTGTTGTACTTCTTCGAGTAATAGTCCTTGAAGGTGGAGTAGAGCTCGGAGGGGAATGGACTGCGAGGGCCCAACTCCGCCCTGCGGCACCAAGGAATTGAAAACATTCAACATCTCCACATGACCGTCTACTGTGTGACGTGTTAACACAATTCATACGGCGGCGATGCAGCCCCCCAGGGTTCATACGCATTTTACAAAACTAAATTCCAGACTTTTCCAGACCTTCTAAAAATTATTTCCAGACTTTTATGGATATATATGACTATCTAAATTCCAAAGACTTAAATTCTAATGTTTTACCTTCTCATCTAAGCATCTAAACGAAGAAGCAT
>JAUZNC010027250.1:0-12754 GCA_034780395.1 Vannuccia rotundouncinata | reverse complement strand
TTTCTCACTTAACTCTTAAGACACCTTGTTTCTCACTTAACTCTTAAGACACCTTGTTTCTCACTTAACTCTTAAGATACATACAATAAATTCTAAAAAAATAAAATTTACATTTATAAATAATCAGTCTGCGATAAAAGTATATTTATTTTGTAATACGTTAGAACATTTCTATCTTATTTTTTAAGAAAAATTTTTCTGAATTTGGATGTTTGACAAAATAGAAATTATTCAAGTAAAGAATAGGAAATCTGTTGGAGAACGCAAAATTGATTATAAAAGAGAGAATTCCGCCGAGTTTTAACGTCAAAATGGTGCGGGGAGAAAGTGTTTTAAAAGGATAATTTGAGTCTTTGAAAGAAAACTGAAAGTAACGACTTTCTGTAAGGGAAGTTATACCATTGATACATAATACTGAGTACAAACTAATGTTTCAATAGATGTCCCAGATAATATTCGCGCCTATTAAACTAACAAACTTTTTTAATATTATTATTATTAACAACATTGCCTTTGAAGAATAGTCTTGGTAGGATAAGTTCTAAAATAAGTTATTTGTTTCGTTAATAAATCTAGATAAATCTTTTGTTTCTAAGAATATTTCGAAAGATACTATTTTTCACCGTTAACTTAATTAATTTGCCAGTATACTTTTAATAAGAAAATGTAATGAGGAAAGACTTTGTAAAAAATCTTTCTAGCTTCCTCCACCGCAGAAGTAAAATAATAAATAGATTTAATTAAAATAAGTTATAGTGAAACAGTTTCCATAGAATTATTAAAAAACTAATTATTTTTACTTCATTAAAATTTGTCCACAAGACGAAATATTTCCACATTTTGACATTCAGGTTTGATAATTCTATAGAAACGATTCAGTATATGAAATGACAATTAAATAAAGACAAAAAAAGCTGTCGGTCCGTCTCTTTAGGTAAAAAAAGTATTTCAATATAATTACGTTAACTTGATAGTTGAATTTCTCGTAAAAAAATGAATATAATTCTTTTTTAGTAATGATCAAACAAATTTTAAAGATATCCAGCTGAAATGACAACAGCATAAAATGTAATAATTACACCTGGATGCTGAGAGTTAATATTATATAACGAACAATTAACATACTGAGGAGATATTGAGTGAATTGTGCAGAACTGTGAAATTGTGCAAATTGACGATCGAGCATGCAACAGAGTTATTAAAACTGACATGTATACATTACACCAAAGTAAGTAATATAGTTATCTGATATAAAAATGCATTTAATATAATGTTACGACAAGGTGACTTTTCATATTTCCGGGTCATGAATTTCACAGAACTATTCAATAATATAATTATTTAGTTGATGCTAGAGGGGGGTAGCGTGCATTAATCAAAATAAATATAACAAATGAGAATGTTCGGGTTAAGACAACACAGGACAGCATCCCAGGGATGTGCAGAACTCACAAATTGGAGGGGATGGAGGATAGATAACTTCACTTCTATCATTCCTCACATTGGCTGTTGACTTCATCTTGTCGTTCAGCACTGTTGATACGGTTACCAACACAAAAAGAACTTAACCTTTTTAGAGAAACATGTTTTTCGTTCACCAAAAGTATTTATTCCAAAATAATAAAACCTTCAACTTGTATATATATATTCAGCAACTTGAAATAATATCTCAACAGTGTTTGAAACTAGTTTACTGACAACAAATGAGTTTTTTATAAAAGCCGAAACAATCAATTTAGAAAGTGACATTTTCCATTGATCCTCCGTTAGCAATTATACATGCGAAAAGGATTTAAATTATAAATATCAATCAAGTGCGCTGAATCCAATTTTGATGTTTCGTGCATTTCCGAAAAGTGTGCTTGGGATGAATTGGTATATTATTTTCTATTGTGAGGCTACACCAACCAGTGATTTTATATTTTCTGAAATTCATATTTTTAGCTAATTAAAATTAGAAATAAACTTAATTTAACAATGAACAGAAAAATCTCTTACCAAATGAAACTTTCCAAACACTTGATATACACAGTAATGAGTAATTAATTAACAGACTCAACTAATTTGCAAACTGATTAGAATCTTAATTCAATATAGAAAATATTCATGATTCTGTGAAAAGCCAACTTAGCAAGACTGATCGCTACAAATAACTTCGACTCAGCAAGAAATTTCTGTTAAATATCTACAAAATATTTATTAAAAAAAACAATTAAACGTGATTATATTGGATTCACTTCCGATGACACAAAAACAAAACTACACATACGCCTTTTTTATTATACTACTTGAGTTAAAACGAATTATCTTTATAGAAAATTTAAATTACCACTTGAAACATAAATTCTATTTTGGGATAAATTGAATCAACAAGCTAAGAATTCTGTTAGCAACTAAATTTTAAGAGTAACAACAACGGGACGTTTAGAACCGTCAGAATATTTAATTACTTACTTCATATCACAAATGTTTACCTTAATTGAGAAACACTTTAACAAGGCTAAACTTCTCCAACATATTTAACCATCGTAAATTATTCAAGCACCCTATTTTAAGCATTGATTTCGAATGTTTGTAAAACAGAGAGAACAGAAAGCTTACCCGTTCCCTCCTCATGGGGTTCAGTCTTGTCCGACGAAGGTCCGCATCCCATCTTGCTATTGGATGACAAAGCAAGTTGGGGAGTGGATGTCTCTGTGCTTAGGTCATCTAAACATGACAAAAGATAGGTCTATAGTGTTCTTGATACACAGACTATTTGGTTGTATAACAAAATAGAGACTGTTGAGTGAACAGATTAAAAATAAGAAAGAATACAATTTGTGATAAATTTATTTGTAAATAATATGCATGCATGAAAAGGGATAAATAAATTACTTTACTTGTTAACAACAGTTAAGAGATACTTATTGTTAAGGATTTTAATATATTATAAGATTGAAAACAAATTGTGTTTCAATAATGCAAATAATTTTATGAAATTTCCAACACGTAAAAAAAGCGTGATTTCGTATAGAGTTTAGCAATTAACATTATAGAAATAAATCTAAAAAGATTAGCCAGATATTAGGTATTCTTGAACTTACTTATTGGTTTTTGGAATAATACGCGAAACATTCTCAATAAATTGAAATGAAAAAAAATATTTGAAAAAGTAGAGATGTTAAAATTATTTTGCTAGTGCCTACTTAAGTGGGAATGCATTGATATTTATTGGCTAATAAATGATGGCGTATATTAATGGTGAAATAATTAGTAACTCAATCCTTGGTGAGTGTTTGAAGAATTGATGTTGTATTCAACAATGCAAAAATAACTATCTACACAAATTCATAATCGCTACTAATGAGAAATATGCGTTAATAAAATACCTTCTACTTGAAAAAACTTTAAAACTATTTTCATTTTTTTAACTGTAGCTTATCTATCTCGTTTTTTAGTTAAAATGTTTATTTTTATTTGTAAAATCATGCTCTTTGACTTAATTGGCTTTATATACGTGTCTTAACTTTATCACTGCATACAAAAATTTAACGCCTGAAGTTATATGTGTGTTTAATTACCAATCGAAAATAACGGAATTCAATAGTTAACGCAAAGGTTGCCGGATATATCCTATAAAATCAGTAGAATGGAACGCTTTCTTTTAATTAGTTATAATTTACTTTATATAAAAAAAACTATAAAGAGATATATAGACAATGAAAAAACTCACTTTCCGCATTTTTGGCATGCTTCTTCGAGCGAAAAGATGAAAATATTCGTTTCATTTTTAAACAATTGTCCACCTTAATGTTAGGTTTCTAACTTCAACTTATTTATAATAGATTACGAATGTGGGTATTATGATAAGTTAAGGGCTCTTCAACACTTATCTGCTGAGGTCACGTGAAAGATAAAGTTTTATTAAAGAATGAAGTGGTTTCTACTCGAAACTTTTAATTTTGGATAAATATTTAAATTAACATCAAACAAGTTAATGTAATAATAATATATATTAGTATAGATCGATCACGTCTTAGCTAATTAAAACAAATAAGTCCATTCTAAGAATTAATCTCTAATCCATGATTCTATATAAAGAATCAAGTAATAACATTCTTGAAGATTAAATTAGTTCAGAAAATTGCAGATTAATTTTTAATGTTTATAGTTAAAGCAATGTTTTCTGCGTCATAACTTATTTATTAAGCGCATCACTAACTTCTACAAGGAAACTTTTATCACTTATACCGAAGCCAGAAAAGAGAAAATAACCGCGATCCTCACACCATTTGAAATAATCAATACAGACAGCAAATAGGAAATTCAATGTCAAATAAGTTACCTTAATATAACATATCTAGGCAACAAATTGTTCAAAGCAAGTCCGAATGATAAATATTATTAGATTTATTCCTATTATTTTTTTTTTCCTCATATAAAAACATCGTTTGTACGGAATTTATAGTATATTAATATGTTTACAAGCGCATCGGAATCTTTTATCATTGATATATCTTCTTTATGAACAGGAAATAAATATAAATTCACATTTGTTTAGAAATAAATTAGTTCATAATTCGGGTTGATAAATGGATAATATTCTATTTGCAAAAGTTCATGTTGTTAGCATATATATATAGTATACTTAAAATTAATTCATTCGGATAAAATATTATTAATTTAAGATTTTAGATTTTAGATTAAAATCTTTTTCTTGAAAAATAATATTCCAATTTCCATTTAATAAAGAGAAAAACTAGTAATAATAATTATGAAATACTTTACAATTTATAGAAAATAAATTAAATTAATAAATGCTTAATTACAGAAGTTTATATAACTCATTTCAAAATAGCCACAGATGTCAAAACGGAAAAAGGGTAATTAAATAACTTTATATTAGAAACTATGAGAAAAAAAATATTGTTGAATATATAAATTTATTTTATAACTTGAAATATACATAGGCACCAAAATCAATAATTTATTGTAATTATAAATAATTCAGATGATAAATACAAATTAATTGATGGATATATATATAATAATAATAATTCAAAATATAAATAATAGTAAATGAAACATAGGAGGAAAAATAAGCATGAAATATGTGATGCTTGTAATAAATTCAAATAAATTAAAGTTATTTGTTTCAGCATTTATAAAGACTGTAATGACTCATAGTGACTGCATAATGACTGCATAATATTAGTTACCAAAGCAATTTACTGTAATATGCATTTTTATTCAATATCTAAAATTAAAAATGTTAAATTAGGCAGCAGACTCTATTTGTTGACTGATAAAAAAATATTTTAATAAATTAGTTTGAAAATTTATAACTAATTTTATAAATATTTTAAATCAGAATAGAACTATTTTTTTAAAAAAATGGAAAATCTAGAAAATAAATATAATATCAGATATTTTTTATTATTTAACTTATATTGAATATTTTTTATACAACAGAATATTTATATATAAAGGAACAATTATGCAAGATTTTTCAAATAACTTATTATAGTTTATAGAAAGCCATTGATTCAGCCATTGTAACTAAATTCTGGAATATATATTATTCTTTTTTCCATAACATATTAAGCTTATCCACTATCTTTCTACTTAAATAATAAAAAAGTCTTGATAAATTCTATAGAAACCAATGAAATAATTTATTATTAATGCAGGGTATCAATTGAGCCAAATGTTAAATATATATTTTGTTTGTCTGGAATATTTCTATATTTAATGGATTATCTTTATTGTAACTCAACATTCTTATTTAATTATTTCAATCTCAAATAACTTATGTTCATATAGTATAATTATTTTTAATTAATTTATTATAAATATCACTAATATTTAATTTTTCATTTATGTCCAAAATCATAGATCAATTTATATTAAATTATTAAGCCATCAATTATGGGTTCCAATTTGATCATTAAAAATTATTTATTTATTGGTATTCATGCTTATATATTTTATTTTTATTATATATTTACTTAATAGAAAAGCTTCACATTTTGGAGAGATTCATCAATAATCTAAATCATTTTAATATAGCAGTAAATTCTGATTGAAAAAACATATTTATAGAAATAATTTCTTTTTTAATTGTTCAAACTTATATAATATAATAAGTATGTTCTCTATATTATATAAAAATGTAGTTAATACAATATAAAATAGTTCAATTTATTCAGGGATTAGAATGGTTACCAAAAAAATTGGTGGTAAATGTGTTTTAATAAAACTGGCCAAGCACCATAGGTTTGCCCCCTCAAAATTAGTGTTTTCAAAATTATTTTTGGAAATTTAACACCACACATTTTTTTTTATTTAAACAGCAAAGAATAACAATATTTATGAATTGTTTTACTCAACTTAAAGTTATGAGTAAGGCAGAAGACCTAAAATTTAAACTTTTTAATTATCTTTAAGGTTTCATAAAATTACTTTTATTTATTAATTAATTTGTCATTAAATAATATATTTAGGTAAAATATAGATATCATTTTACATAGTTTATTGACAAATAAAGCATAGCTAAACAAATTATGTAATATGTAGTTTGTCTAACTATTTTTTATGTTCATTGTTTAGGTATGTATGTAATGTATTTTCAAATTAGTAAGCTTTATTATTTTTATAGTATATTCTTATATTTATTTCTCTTTTTAATATTCTCTAGCTGAATTAAAGGTATTAAGAATCAATTGGGGATCAATTTTATCATGATGAGTATTTTTTTAATAGAGATGTAGTATTTCATTATTTCAATCCAAATTTTATTGTTTGAATAGCATTGTATGTCATATTACATATGGTCACAGTTTTATATTGGTGAAACAATGGCAATGATGTCACCAATTGACAATAAGCCATTGTGTTAAAAGTTGACTCTACAAGAGGACCATGAAGCAACTGAAACAGATTTGTGCTAATTTTGATAAAGCTGGATATGTTGGTTAGCAATAATTAGAGACCACCAATTATCAGCATCTCGATTTAGAGCTAATGACAGTAAAGTAGAATCTACTTTAAACTAGAACACTTTAAAAGGTGAACTTTATTTCTTGCCATCAGATAATAAAGATTTGGTGCATTGTCCCAATAAGAATTCTACTTTACATGTAACTCAACTCTATTGTTGATAAGTTCATCAATAAAATCTTGTTTAAAGGCAAACATTTTTAATGTGTTTAACATAGTTTATATGCAAAAGTGTTAGTTTTCATGTGTATTGTCTGTAAGGGATCCTCTTTCCTGTAAAATAAGGGGAAAATGGGCATCTTCTCCTTCTTACTTAATATGTAAATATATGTTTCTATAAATTTTAAAAATGTTCTTTATCAGTTAAAATTTATGGAAATCTGGTTGTGTACAAAAAATGTTTATTTTATTTAATACTTTGTACCTTGTAGCTGTAAAAAATATTTTTTTTAAATTTAATATTAGTTGGTTAAATAAAAGCTTCATTATAATTAAAATAATTTTAATTAAGAAGTAAAAATATTTGCTTTTGTATAACTAAATTTTATAATTAATGTTAATTTAAGTATTTTCAAATAATTAAAATTTTAAGTAAAGCATCGTGAAATAATTTTAAATAAACCATTATGAAATATTTGAAAAAGTATTGGAAAAAATATTTTATTTATATTTACATTACTATATTTTTTTATATTTTTAAAAACATATTTAATAACTATTTACCTGTATTTACCTAAACAAATTATATTAAAACCCCAACCTTTCCTCTAATTACCATATTCAAATAATTATTGTGTTAATTAAAAATTAAAATTATGTTAATAATTATTTTTATGATAGTTTTAAGTGATTGAACAAATGATGACCTTATAATCTTATTATGGATTATGTCTAAAATTAAAATCTATTATATTTAAATTCACTTTTTAATTAATATTTTAATTATTATTTTAGTGGATCTAGCAAAAATGCTTATGAAGATTATTCATTACCTTACAAAAAATTACAAAATAATATTGAAATATATTTATTATTACTTAAAATACAGTTAGACAAAATCAGTATCGTAGTAACTTTCAAAATAGAATTATAACATACATAACAAGAGATCCTGGTCGTAAAGTGCGCGCAAAAACAGAAATCTAATAAATACATATTTATTCTAAATGTCCGCGTAAAAATTGTTTACTTTCCATGACAACATTCTGAAATAACTTATTTTAATCTAGCAATACATATAATAATTTATATATGTACCGATATAAAAAATCAATATTTTATAATTTAAAATTCTACTGTATTTAAATTAAATATATAAAATTCATGTAAATTTCATTAGATATTTAAATTATCAAATATTTGCTAACAAATACATTCCAACGAATAACAAAACACTAGCTTGTTCTATTAGTAGAAGTTTCTTCATGGAAACCATCGAGTAAGATGGAAACAATGATTGACTATTATTAAAACAATAAACCTTTGTAATTAAAAAAAAATTTAGTTTAACTTTTTAGGATAATTAATATCTGAATTATGAAGTCAGATGTTAATGTTAATTATGGGTTTTGGATGAATATCTCAATAGACTCAAACTAAATTTAAAACCTTGAAATTTTGTTTCTACTCATTCTATAAAAAATGGAATTCTCTAGCTATACATTTTTTTGAAGTTGAATTGTAGAATCAAATTGTGAAAACAATTTGAGATTGATTCATATATAATAGTAGCAATGTTTTGAATAAATAATTATTTTTTTATTATAAATAATATCAAAACCTCACGTTATTAGTCAATGCTTATTTCGAAAAAATTAACAATAAAATATAAAAAGTAAACAATTTGTTAACAGATTATTTTTGTGTTTAAATATTTTTTAAAAGGTGTTAGTGTATATCGGATTTCCGACAATAACGGATAATTTCAATAGCACAGAATGAAAATACTTATTCCGTAATGTTAATCTACTCCGCCTATATCGGATCAAATTTGTTGTCTCTTGTTAACTTTTTTGTCATATATATCGGATAATAATATATATTGGTTTTCTCGTTCTATGTGCAACTAATTCCAAAATTTTGTTAAAGATATTGAGCAGTTGTTAGCGGCTTGAAGAAAATATCTAACACGCCACTGTGAGAACTTTTTTCATGTGATCCCTAAGTATGAGTAACATGTATTTTATTCCATATGCATTAAACTATCATTAAATATATATATATCCATTCATTAAAATGTTTTTCTTAAAACTCTACAATAATGTTAGTTTATATATATATAGCAAAATCCGGATTACATTAAATTTTAATTTCGTTAAAAATAATAGAAATAACCAAAAGTTGTATAAAATGTCATTATATTTACCTATTCTCATTACAATATTTAGATAATGTCAAAACAACAAAATAAAGAGTACAAATGGATATTTAAAGATGACATGCAATTAATTATCCAACACTATTACATAACTAATAAGTAAAGCGCATAGAAAACGTTTGGTTTGGCACAGAAAGTTTATAAAGTAAACGTCTAGCACAGCAATAACAAAAACCATAGGTCGTCTATTGCACTAAGCTTGCAAAGAACAGTATTTTCCGAAAACTACCACCTCAATAAATTAATAGTTTAATATAAACGTAATGAGTAGAAAAAAATAGACTAAGGGTAATTTATTAGAACAATATTATGTAAGTTAAGTTATTGTAGTTTAGAGTTCATCCTTGGACCTCTCTGAGACAAACTTGAGAATATTCTCAGCCTGAATCTTGCCAGAATAGCCTTCATGAAACTGTCCTTTCTTATAGAAGCGGAACATAGGACTGGAGGTGATGTCTTCGGAATCGCACAGTTTAAAATCATCATCACAATTCACAGAAGCCAACATCAGATTTTGAGTCAGACGATTATCTTCCGAGGCTTTGATAAACTTTTTTTGTGGACTACGATAGTTGGGGTCGGTAGAAGGCCGATAGAACATGACCAGCAAGTGGTTTGCTGACGTCAACGTTTTACTGAACTCTATTTGTGAATTTATTGACTTTATTTTGTTCACATTTTTGTCAGATTTGGTTTGCGTTTCTTTTTCCTTTCGGTTTTCTTCATCCTTCCTCTTTTTAGCTTCCTCTTCTACTTTCTTCTTTTTAGCTTCCTCTTCTTCTACTTTCTTCTTTTTAGCTTCCTCTTCTACTTTCTTCTTTTTAGCTTCCTCTTCTACTTTCTTCTTTTTAGCTTCCTCTTCTACTTTCTTCTTTTTAGCTTCCTCTTCTTCCTTCCTCTTTTTAGCTGCCTCCTTTTCAATTTTCTTCCTTGCTTCAGTTTCTTCATCACGCTTTCGTTGAGCTTCGAGTTCTTCCATTTTCTTAACTTTCTCCAATCTTTGGTCTTCTACAGCTTTGCTTTTCGCGCGCTGCTCAAGAATGGTGCTAAAATAAATCACAATTTATAAACAATATTTTTAAATCGGAAAAGTCGCCAGTTATGATAACTTCAAAATTATCCATTATAGACAATAAATTATAACAAGCTTAAATAATTTGGAATATAATTTTAAGATTGACTGTTCTGAATTATCCAGAATATATAAATCCAGAATGTTTTCAGTAATTTTAAGTTAAGATACGTGACGTCCAAATCTGTGTTATATAACAATTCGTTCTGAATAGATATTTAAAAAATCTATAACTCACTCTTTAACAAAATTAACAATATCATCGGCCGTTCGGCCTCCTTTATAGTGTTCCAACTCGCCGTCAGACCTGAAGCAAAACGTCACATATAAGTGAAAACATATTGACAATGACAACAACAATTTTTAAATGATGTTCAATCACTCCTCATCTAAAAGGTTGAGGATAAAGGCAATGCACCTGAAATAGATGAGTGTTGGGAAGCCCTTCACTCCGTATTGTTCAGCGAGAGCTTGATCCTCTGTGGCGTCAACTGCGCCAACACCTCCTTCGGGCTGAAACATCAAAGTGATGAAAAACAATATTTGCAACCAGAAACAGGGTTCGCCACACTGGCTCCTTTCAAGACGAGGGCAAACCCTGGACAAATATCAAAAATGTTATCTTTTGAGCGTATTCTAAATTACCATAATAGTTTTGAGTCTTGTAGCAGCATCGGCAAAGTCCGGCTTCATAGTTTGACAATGACCACACCCTTCATCATGGAAAACAGAGAAAACAAACTATTAGCGGTGTGTTCAAGGTTTGGCTTTGATAATATTATAGACGTTTAATATGACCAAAAGTGTTGTAAAACAATTATTTAAAAAATCCCAGAATAAATATTTTAAAATGGAATAAAAATTTCTTCATTATTATAGCATAAACGTATTAAAACTTTCGCATTCTACGGAAAATAAACTGCATACGCGGTATCTAGCGGTTCCCACGCTTTTACCCATTTCAAATTCAAGGGGTTTTCAAGAGCTTTCAAGGGGCATTTTAAAATGATTAAATTATCGTAATTAAGTGTTTTTGACATAAAAGTTAGAAAATCTCATTTATATTAATAATTATTTACTTATTATAATAAATGTATGTAACAGAGTATAGAAATATGTAATAAATGTTTCAGAGTTTTATGTTGTTTTTAAAACAGTGTTAAAACAGTGCAGTGCTGAAAATTTTCTGTTTTTAAACCTAAAAAGCCTTTGAAGGCATGACGTATATAAAATGACATAACATCAAAAAATAAGAAAAAAAATGTTATACAACATACAATAAAACTGAAGGGCATTTCAAGGGATATTATCCAATTATTCTTAAATTCAAGGGTTCTCAAGGGGGCGTGGGAACCCTGTGAATACTATAGAATTGAGTTGAACATGAACTGAACATTATCTACATATAATATTTGGTGTTTTCTACATCGATCGATAGTAAATAGAACAATAGCTAAAAATAAATAAATTAATTCATTAAATAAAGAGTAAATTTGTTTGTATCCCTCCGCTTTCAATTGATTTCACAAACAAGGAAAACATGCTCGACCTAAACCAATAAATAAGGACAAGCAACCCACAAGGAGCATAGAACATGATGAGAACTCCCTCCTTGGAGCCAACTCCTTCCGCGAAGGTGCCCCTCTCCAACAACATGATGTTCTCCCAGCCCTGCGTCGCCTTCCAGTGCCTCTTCTGACCGGGTTTCTTGGGGTTCTCCGGGTTCGTCATGAAGGACACAAAGTCTTCTTCCTCTCGCCCCAGTGAATACTCGAGGCCGGTTTTGCCGAAGTTGTAGTGCTTGATTGTGGGATACCCAGAAACACCTTCAGCAGTGCACACCTCCTGGTGAACGGTGCAGTCCACCGCCACGAAAGCCACCTGTAGAGAGAGAGAGAGAGAGAGGAGTGAAGATGACCAGGCGAAGGAAGAAGGACTCCTCGAGGTGACTCACCTTACTGTTGTCCTTCATCACTTCGGCGGCTTTGGTGAACTCTGGCTTCGCCTTCTTGCAATGTCCGCACCCTGCAGCACAACCAACCAATCAATCTGTCTTACCGATGTTTACAATTATAACGAGGATGGGGGGGGGCTTACATGGGGCGTAGAACATCACCAGAACGTGCTTCTTCTTCTTCAAGAGCGGCCGGAATTCCTCCAGAGTTGGATGAAAAACATCAGATTGTGTGGCGCTCCAGGGCAAATCCTCAGGTGGAGGCGGAGGTGGTTCTTTGGGGCTGAAGAGAGGTAGAGGTGGTGTAGGTGGTTCTTTAGGACTGTAGAGGTGGTGTAGGTGGTTCTTTAGGACTGTAGAGGTGGTGTAG
>JAUZNC010027239.1:0-22002 GCA_034780395.1 Vannuccia rotundouncinata | reverse complement strand
TGGGAGCCTGTTTAATGGTGCGAGCAGGTTTCAAAGTCCACCATGTGGAACACCGCGTCAGGCTGAAGAATATGGAAATGTTCCTCCTGTCTTCAATAGAAGTGTATCGGGAGGACCAGCTCGACTCACTCCTGAAAGAATGGATGCTCAATTGAGATATTTGTCAACTGCGCATGTACGTATAATAGTTCACTGAAGGTTTGACGAGCTCGTGTTATATACAATGATTGTTCTAAGCGTAGGAACGTGATCATCTAATGTCGATTAAACAAACAAAAGTAACCTTTTCAGAATTAAATTATTTCTGATGTTTCTAAAATAGTTTCTAAATAGTTTTCGTTTTTAAATAATTTAACTGAGGAATTTTTTTTAATTCTCAGTTGAAGTATTTATTTATATCTGGAATCATTCAAAAACATTAAAACATATTAAACATTTGTCCAACGATAGCGTATTAGATATCGGGGTTCAATGCGTTTAGCTAAATGTTTAACCTTTAATATTTAACATTGTTTTATTAATTTAACTTTCAG
This sequence comes from Vannuccia rotundouncinata, assembly GCA_034780395.1. Classification (NCBI taxonomy): domain Eukaryota; kingdom Metazoa; phylum Platyhelminthes; order Proseriata; family Coelogynoporidae; genus Vannuccia; species Vannuccia rotundouncinata. Next base: position 21,469 of record JAUZNC010027239.1, on the reverse strand, counting down.
GAGACTATAGTCAACCGGCTTTTTGAACAGATAAAAACACTTTTCCATTCCAATGGCAATATGAATCAATCTATACACGATATACATCACCGACTAGATTCCTTTGCAAATGAATTCAACACATTTTCTAAGAATGCTTTTGATCTAAAAGTTCAATTAGCTTTAATAGAACATAAAGTGAAAGAATTAGAGATCATTCAAAAGACGGTTGCGACGACTGCTCAACAACAATTGTATTCGGCTCAGGTTGGATCACTTCCCCTACAAGCATTGTACGCCGTTAATTCACCTAATATGAACGCTGCCACTGCTGCAGCCAATCCTCAACTTCTGCAGAACCTTCAATTGGCTGCCCTACAACAACAGCAGCAACTTAGCACCCTTCAACGTGTCGGACAAATTCCAGTTCGCTATCCAGTGGATCAGACTGGAAATATAATCACTCAACCTACAGCTCACGATAAGAAATCGGGTGTTCCTCCTGGTTTTAATGCAACTAAAGTTGGTAAACCAGTTCCCGAACATGAAGAAGAAGGTGAGGAAGGTTACGAAGGCGATGAAGACTACTTTTTCTACGAAGATGAATACGAAACTGGACTCACAGTTGCTGATGGGGGGTGGCCTTATGGTCAAAGAGACACTAATCTGCCAGTTGTTGCAGGAGCTGCAAGTCGAGCTGCACCTCACGGAAAACAGATGCCACAACCAGAATTTTTCCAATCACCAGGACTGCACCATAAAGAACCTACTGGACTTATGCTCAAAGAATTCGAGAAGACTGTTTCACGAAGTCCAAAACCACAGCCTCCATCTGCCTTTGGAGAGGCCAAAAAGCCCATTGTTGAAATTAAACCAAATGCTAAACAAAAATCAAACGAAAAAAGTGATTCCGGTTTCACTGATAGTTCAACTATTAAACCACCAGTCTCAGTTCAAAGCACTGCTCCATCTAAAACCAGTCCGTTTAGTGAGTTTTCTTTTGGGAAAACTTCTGAAGTTACGACAAAACCATTTTCCATGGCTGACAGTAAAGTTGCTACACCACCTGTTCTAGGTCCATCAACAACGCCTAAAAAACCAACTTCTACCATGCCTGCAATGTTTGTATCACCTGACGCGGATGCTGATGCAATTAGTCATCCTGAAGATTTTGAACCTGCAGTTAATTTTAAGCCATTAATTGAACTTCCTAGTTTAGTTAAAATAACTACTGGCGAAGAGAACGAAGATACATTATTCAGTGATCGCGCACAGCTTTTCCGATTGGATGAATCTACCAAACAATGGAAAGCAAGAGGCATTGTACAGTTAAAAATATTACAAAACTCCACCAATTGTTCCGCTCGTCTAGAAATGCTTCCATTTCCAGAGGATGCAAATTCTTTTATGTGGATAGTTAAAGACTATTCAGATGAAGAATTGAATATTAAAAAGTTCGCTGTGAAGTTCGAAACTGCTGCACAAACTGAAACATTTAAAAAGGTGTTCTCTTCATTTTTGGAAAAATGTAAAGAATTTCCTCACAAATCTCAATCAACAGTACCTCCTGAGAAAACCCCTGCTCCATTTGTTACAACAATGACAAAAGATCCAACCTCATCAAAAACAAAAGATGATGTTCCAAATACAGCAGATGATGTTCCAAAAACAGGAGATGATGTTTCAGAATCAAAAGTGGATATTCCAAATGCAGCAGATGATGTTTCAAAAACAAAAGATGATGTTCAAATTGCAGAAGATGATGTTCCAAAACCAACAGAGTATGTTTCAAAAACAAAAGATGATGTTCCAAATGCAGCAAATGATGTTTCAAAAACAAAAGATGATGTTCCAAATGCAGCAAATGATGTTTCAAAAACAAAAGATGATGTTCCAAATGCAGCAGATGATGTTCCAAAACCAGCAGAGTATGTTTCAAAAACAAGAGATGATGTTCCAATTGCAGCAGATGGTGTTCTAATTGCAGCAGATGGGGTTCCAATTGCAGCAGATGATGTTTCAAAAACAAAATATGATGTTCCAAATACTGCAGATGATGTTCCAAAACCAGCAGATGATGTTTCAAAAACAAAAGTTGGTATTCTAAATGCAGCAGATGATGTTTCAAAAACAAAAAATGATTTTCAAATTGCAGCAGATGATTGTCCAAAACCAGAAAATGATGTTTCAAAAACGAAAGATTATGTTCCAAATGCAGCAGATGATGCTTCAAAAACAAAAGATGATGTTCCAAAACCAGGAGATGATGTTTCAAAAACGAAAGATGATGTTCCAAATAAAGCAGATGATGTTCAAAATGCAGCAGATGATTGTCCAAAACCAGAAAATGATGTTTCAAAAACGAAAGATGATGTTCCAAATAAAGCAGATGATGTTTTAAAAACAAAAGATGATGTTCCAAAACCAGGAGATGATGTTTCAAAAACAAAAGATTATGTTCCAAATGCAGCAGATGATGTTTCAAAAACAAAAGATGATGTTCCAAATATTGCAGCAGATGGTGTTCCAAAACCACCCGGATATATTTCAAAAACAAACGATGATTTTCAAATTGCAGCAGATGATGTTTCAAAAACAAAAGATGATGTTCCAAATGCAGCAGATGATGTTTCAAAAACAAAAGATGATGTTCTAATTGCAGCAGATGATGTTCCAAATGCAGCAAATGATGTTTCAAAAACAAAAGATGATGTTCCAATTGCAGCAGATGGTGTTCCAATTGCAGCAGATGGTGTTCCAATTGCAGCAGATGATGTTTCAAAAACAAAATATGATGTTCCAAATACTGCAGATGATGTTCCAAAACCAGGAGATGATGTTTCCGAATCAAAAGTTGATATTCCAAATGCAGCAGATGATGTTTCAAAAACAAAAAATGGTATTCTAAATGCAGATGATGATGTTTCAAAAACAAAAAATGATTTTCAAATTGCAGCAGATGATTGTCCAAAACCAGAAAATGATGTTTCAAAAACAAAAGATGATGTTCCAAATAAAGCAGATGATGTTTTAAAAACAAAAGATGATGTTCCAAAACCAGGAGATGATATTTCAAAAACAAAAGATTATGTTCCAAATGCAGCAGATGATGTTTCAAAAACAAAAGATGATGTTCAAAATGCAGCAGATGATGTTTCAAAAACAAAAGATGATGTTCCAAATATTGCAGCAGATGGTGTTCCAAAACCACCAGATGATATTTCAAAAACAAAAGATGATTTTCAAATTGCAGCAGATGATGTTTCAAAAACAAAAGATGATGTTCCAAATGCAGCAGATGATGTTCCAAATGCAGCAAATGATGTTTCAAAAACAAAAGATGATGTTCTAATTGCAGCAGATGATGTTCCAAATGCAGCAAATGATGTTTCAAAAACAAAAGATGATGTTCCAATTGCAGCAGATGGTGTTCCAATTGCAGCAGATGGTGTTCCAATTGCAGCAGATGATGTTTCAAAAACAAAATATGATGTTCCAAATACTGCAGATGATGTTCCAAAACCAGGAGATGATGTTTCCGAATCAAAAGTTGATATTCCAAATGCAGCAGATGATGTTTCAAAAACAAAAGATGATGTTCAAATTGCAGAAGATGAAGTTCCAAAACCAGCAGAGTATGTTTCAGAATCAAAAGTTAATATTCCAAATGCAGCAGATGATGTTTCAAAAACAAAAGTTGGTATTCTAAATGGAGCAGATGATTTTTCAAAAACAAAAAATGATTTTCAAATTGCAGCAGATGATTGTCCAAAACCAGCAAATGATGTTTCAAAAACGAAAGATGATGTTCCAAATGCAGCAGATGATGTTTTAAAAACAAAAGATGATGTTCCAAAATCAGGAGATGATATTTCAAAAACAAAAGAATTTGTTCCAATTGCAGCAGATGATGTTTCAAAAACAAAAGATGATGTTCCAAATGCAGCAGATGATGTTTCAAAAACAAAAGAGGTTGTTCCAAATGTAGCAGATGGTGTTCCAAATACAGCAGATGATGTTTCAAAAACAAAAGATGATGTTCAAAATGCAGCAGATGATGTTCCAAAAACAAAAGATGATGTTCAAAATGCAGCAAATGATGTTCCAAAACCAGGAGATGATGTTTCAGAATCAAAAGTTGATATTCCAAATGCAGCAGATGATGTTTCAAAAACAAAAGATGATGTTCAAATTGCAGAAGATGAAGTTCCAAAACCAGCAGAGTATGTTTCAGAATCAAAAGTTAATATTCCAAATGCAGCAGATGATGTTTCAAAAACAAAAGTTGGTATTCTAAATGGAGCAGATGATGTTTTAAAAACAAAAAATGATTTTCAAATTGCAGCAGATGATTGTCCAAAAACAAATGATGATGTTCCAAATGCAGCAGATGATGTTCCAAAAACAAAAGATGATGTTCAAAATGCAGCAAATGATGTTCCAAAACCAAGAGATGATGTTTCAGAATCAAAAGTTGATATTCCAAATGCAGCAGATGATGTTTCAAAAACAAAAGATGATGTTCAAATTGCAGAAGATGAAGTTCCAAAACCAGCAGAGTATGTTTCAGAATCAAAAGTTAATATTCCAAATACAGCAGATGATGTTCCAAAAACAAATGATGATGTTCCAAATGCAGCAGATGATGTTTTAAAAACAAAAGATGATGTTCCAAAATCAGGAGATGATATTTCAAAAACAAAAGATTATGTTCCAATTGCAGCAGATGATGTTCCAAAAACAAATGATGATGTTCCAAATGCAGCAGGTGATGTTTCAAAAACAAAAGATGATGTTCCAATTGCAGCAGATGATGTTCCAAATGCAGCAGATGATGTTTCAAAAACAAAAGATGATGATCCAATTGCAGCAGATGATGTTTCAAAAACAAAAGATGATGTTCCAATTGCAGCAGATGATGTTTCAAAAACAAAAGATGATGTTCCAATTGCAGCAGATGATGTTTCAAAAACAAAAGATGATGTTCCAATTGCAGCAGATGATATTTCAAAAACAAAAGACGATGTCACAATTTTAGAAAAAGTGTCACTCTTAGAATCCAATTCAGGTTGTGATCGATTATATTTAGCAATCATTCTTTTCATATTTTTTTTTATTACTATTATTTTTGTTATTGTTGTCATTTTTATACTTTATAAACTTACTGATTCTATTAAACAAGCTCAGTGTTTTGTTTACTTTATATAATTGTATCGTAGTTCATTTTAACGATAACTTTCTTTTAGGTTTTATATACTCTTTACTTCAACTTTTGCACGATTCAATACAATAATCTATCTTTTCTTTTTTAAATCACTACTATACAATTGTTTCACCTTATCTGTTCATCTGGATTGTCTGCTTATTGTTATTAAATATTTGATATTGATTAATCCATACATCAATTCTTTATCTTAAGTATAACGTTTGTAGAGATCTATCATAGATCTCTATATTTAAACCGTAATAGGTATCTGGATAAATAAATTAGTAGTTCAATGATAATTAAGGATGCATCACTGGTATAAATTAAATAAAAATGTGAATAGTCCAATTTAAGCTGAATGTCTCATTTAATGTTTTTAATCATTTGTATTGATATTTAAAAATGGAATCAGTCTTTTAAAATATTAGGAATGTAATGCTGTCCCCAACCAGCAGCTATAAAACGTCTATTGTGTACATTATATAGAAATAAACTTTCCATGGAAACTTATGTTATTCTTTATTAGTATTCCTTGATATATATATATATAACTATCTTGTGTCCTAGCGCCGGAACAAAATTTCAAAAGATTTACTTTTTTTAAACAGCAAATAATTTATGAATGGATAACAATAAAAATAAAATACATAGCCATTATCAGTTTTTTCCAGAGAACATTATAGAATAACTTAAATGTAAAATATTTAAAAATTAATAACTTTTAATTGGCATAAAGGAAAAACAAGTTATTGGTCGATACTCTGTGTACAATATTTTTTTTTTAAATTTAGTTATATTGAGTATTTAAATGATTAAAGGTGTCTTGACTTTGGAAAAGTTGAAATTATCGAAGAAATTAATTATATATATTAAAAGTTTATGATACTTCGATATTTCAGAAAAAATTCCTGCCTATAGCATATAGCACCTTTAAACAAGATACTGGGATTTAACAAAATAGAGTTATAATGTATTCTAAATTAAAATAATGTTGCTGGGGTTAAAGGGGGGAAACGGCCGAATCTGTTGACAGATTTCAAAGCTTTGTTCATCTCCTATTGGCTAAAAAGTGCAATTATGTTAAAAAAGTGAATGCCTCCCAATTTTTTTGAGTTATCTGATCGACTCAAAATTTTCAGGATTTTCATTGTGAGTAAAGTTCCTTATGATCCCCAAAAAAACTAAGAAAAAATTAAATGGGGGCTGTGAATTTTTTTTCAGAGCTTAATTGGGATGTTTAAAATTTTGAGAGGAGTCACAGGTTAAACATTTTGAGTTAGCGCCGGATTATGTTGTATAATGATAAGATTAAGAGATTCCAAAAAATATTTCATCAATTGGACCCTTACTTAGGGGTTTATCGTGATTTTAGTAAGTTAGTAAATAATTTTATTTTTAATTTTCAAACCCTCAAATCAGTTTTTTTAATCACTACCGTATGTAGAATTAAATTCTGAGTAGAGTGAAAAAATATTTCAAATTCAACTCTTCCTGTAACGTCCAAAGAAAAACCCGATTTAAAAGGTTTAAAAGTTTTTGGCTAATTAATAGAGAAGCATATGGCCAAATTGACAGTTCTTTTGGTTAACAAGATTACCAAGTGAGCGCGCACTTTTGTGCCAAAGGATTTTTCTCTAAACTTTTTATAAAAAGTTTTTCTCAATATGTCCATTTTAGGGTTTTTAGAAATACCTATTGTATTTTTTGGGAGTGGATGGACAGTACAAGAAATGAGTGGGGAAACGGTTCGGTTTTTGGTAGCCTTCTACTCGTCACGGGCAACATTATGTGTATTATAAGCTCAATTGAATACTTTTTTTTTATAAAATCGTATTTCAAGATTTTTCGGCCATTTATTTTATGGGTTTTCGGCCACTCACGCAAATATGATACATTTGGGCTAACGCAAAGGGGGTATAGGAAGATGCTTTTTTTGTTACGGTCTTTATATTTCTCAAAAAATCAAATTGAAAGGGAGGGTCGTGCCATTTTGGCCACTTTTAGGACAGTTTTCGGCCACTCACGTCTCCATGGTACATTTGGGGCAACACAAACTACCTATAGAAAGATAGCCCTTGATCATTCGCTTTTAATCGGCGTTTAAAATAATAAAAAATTCAAAATTATTACTACTATACTTTACATTACGAAAATTCCATCTAAAATATTTTGAGAAATATCTAATCGATTTTGAATAATCTTTTATTTAATGGATAGATTAATCCGACGTGGTCAGGAATATCAAAAAAGTATCGTTCTATCACCTATACTAAAAAAGTTATTAACAAAATAAAGAATATAAATTAAATAAAATAAAATCCATTTTATATAAGGAAAATCTAAAATTTCAGTTTTTGAAAAAACTAAGTGCCCAATCGGTCTGAATTTTTGCATGTAGGCTAGATAGGGTATTCTAAACATCGTACCAAAAGTTCAATATTGTACGATTTTTTTTCCTACCGTACATTTTTATTTCCAAAGATTTTTGACAATTTTTCAAATCGTAGTTTCTATATAGTGTAAAAGACGGAATTCTAGCAACTTTCATTTAAAATTTGATTTTAATATGACGTGCGTCCGTTTTTAAAAATTTAAAAGTGTGTGACGGCACTCACTTTCTGATACGAAGTAGAGATTTATATTCTATATTTAAAACTGTTAAAATTATTAAATTATCTGTCTTTCTTTTTTTGAAAAAAAGCAAAATAAATGTTTTGCTCAAGGCACATCTTCCGGTGCCCATGGTTTAACGATCCATCAACCCGTTCTGTTTTAATCAAGGATCGATAAAAATATTGTTGATGTAAAATTTGCCAATCCCATTTTTCTATACTTTACATAGGGAAAATTAATATTTTTTTCTTTTGAACGCAACGGATCTCGGATATTTTGTTATGTATGTCTTGCTGTTTATAGTCCTCCGAGGAATATTAGACCTTCAGGGTAATCAGGGTAAATCAGGGTACAATCAGGGTAAATTAAATTACTCCACACTGTTGAAATATATTCAGAAACTTAGGTATATCATATTAGAATACTTTGAAGGTGGAATGAAGATTGTTGCTATTATAACATGCAATAATGCAACTTCAATCCATAATCCCTGAATACTTCAAAAATCTTGGGATTTTGATATTGAAGTTGTCAAAATATCCTTTAATAATGTGATAATAATAATCCTTTAATAATATAATTTTTTTAAATAATTTTATATAATTAATTTTTGGAAAAATTGGCGCTCGGATAGTACTTTTGGCGCTAGGACATAACTTATTATATAAGGTATATTTTAAATTTATTTTTTAATTTATTCATCAATTTTCTTATTGTAATTAATTAGGACAACTTTAATTGAACCTTACCATAATTACCTATTTAAAATATGTACCGTGGGACATATTTAGATGTTGTTTTGATCTACAAGTCCCACCGGTTGTCGGTACACTACTTTAGTCGCTAACTGCAAGGGTATTTAACGGAACTAAAAATCTTTGAAAATTTCTATTGAAATGAATGTATAAAGTGATGTATTTAAAAATACAAGCTGTTGTATATAAGTAGGCACTTATTTCTAATATATATATATTTAAGTTTTAGCGGTTTATTATTGATCATTGCAGAGTGTTTTTATTTTTATTTTATTTATTATTGAACTTCTTGTATTCCATCTGTTATTTGCAAAAACAAGTTTTACTAACAATCGGGAACTACTATAAAATAATGGTTTAACATATTCCCTGCGCTAACAATATAACTATGTAAGCAGCCAATTATCAATACAAATATCTAATTGATCCATTTGATTCTTCTCCTAAGATTCATAAATATGTCTATAACAAAACTTCTTAACTTGTTACTGCAAAAGGAACAAAAATTTAGTTGTTTTTAAATTATATATTTTCTGTTATCAAGTAAAACATTTTTTGTAGTGACAAGCACTTTTACATTGGTTTGTCCTGGACAGATATCCGTAAGCTTATAGTTCAATTCATTAATACTTGCGAAAATATTAAATTCAAGTGGGGAGTAACTGAATATATACAGCACTCTGTTTCCAAGAGTAAGTAGCATATTTGATGTAAATGGAACTTAATATATCATTAAGCTGCACGTAGACCACTAAATTGATGAGAATCCACATGTCTAGTACTTACAATTTCAGAATCCCTGGCAGTTTTTTGTTTTAAAATCACTGCAAACCACTCCAATGTAGCTATGATATTCGATGTGAAACATTGAAATTACAAGATCCTAGTGATACTGTAAAGTAATTTGTAAAAAATATAATTTATCTAATTATTTAAAACACACAACTTTTCTGAAACAGCACGAAAATTTGGTAAGAGAAAACCATACGACGTTCACCGGGGTGATGTCACTTTTAGGGTGAGGTGAATATCTTTAAAAATAAAACTACCGGTGTGCTTCAATAGTTTAAAAGTTTAACAAATTTGTCTTTTTTTACTAGTGAATAAAAACACCTTGTAGAATATACAAGTAATGATAAATAAAAATATTACGAAATATTTCAAAAATTAAAAAAATCACATTCTGCTCAACATGAAAATTAATTAGAAATTTAGTCCATGTTTTTCTCAAAAGGCAAAAATTATTATGAATTAAGCAACATTAATAATAAAAAAATCCAATATGAAACCTCATATGCTAACGCTCATTCAGATTAGATTTTATTACATATTACGTTATTATATTACATACATGACAATTAAACTTGTTTATAATTCTTATAAAAAATAATTATACGTTAGAAAAATTTTATTTCACTTTTTTACTTAACCTGAGTGTAGAGATGGAATATATACGTGATTTTACAATGCCTATATACATAAAAAACATATTATATACGTAATATATAAGGGGTTGATCAATTTACGAGTTTGCTATAAATTACATGGATATCAATGTTCCAGAATTAGTCCGGCAGTCAAACCAAGATTCTGACCCTTTCCATACCACGTAACTCCCCCCATATTTGTGCAACTAGAATACAAACAAGGTGTATAAAATAGAAGACATGGATTCATCAAACAGATTTACCAAAAATGGACGAAAATTTTATTAAAGCGTTACCTGGAGAATTATACAAAATGTATGGTAAATGATGTGAAAATATGTGAAAGTTTAAAATATACTTGATATGTACATATTATCTTATACTTTACATGCAAAGCTAAAAAACATATTAAATTAGAGGTATATTTTTAATGAGGCTCTAGATCAGGATATATTGATCTGTTAGTCAAATAGGATTAATTAACAAAGTGAATAAAAGAGTGTATTTTATAGTACACCTAACTATGTATATGTAGTTCTAGTTAATTAGACAATAGAAATATAAGTATTAATTACTATACGTACATCAAACTAACTTTAAAATCATAAAATGAATAAAACAATTGTACAGCGTTACTGGGAGAATTGTTACCTATCGCAAATAAACACGTTTGGTATAATGCCTTTTAATGCCATCAAGCCAAGATCTTCATTATTGAATGAAAAATGCCCCAAAAATACATCATAGTACTTTATCGGAATTACTAATTGGTCATATATTTGTGAATGGCTCCAGGGTTTCTTCGGGAGAAGATGGCCAGACTTAACTCCCCCATATCCAGCTATCACAACTACACCTTCCTTTTCCATCTCGAGTCACGATCCCCCAATTAAGATTTCAACATTATGATCTAATATCTTAGTGGGTCCACATCTTATACAGACTCGATCAATACTATTAATTTTAGCAAAGTGCTCATCATACTCGCAAACTGTTTTCTCAGTGTAATTTTCTACTTCGTTAATGTGTAGATGCGGTAATGAATTGTAAGCATTTTTTCAATGCTTGTATTTTTCGAGCAATGTTACTGTGGTACACAACGATAATTTTTTTGGGTCCAACCTTTGCAGTAACCAAAGTACTTCGGTTTCATTTTAAAAAATATTTTAAATGAATATGGAAAATCAAGAAATTCTCATTTAAATTCCACAAACCGATCTCTCATTTTGTGTCGGAAAACACACTTTGTTACCCGAACTCCATTCACTTTGTTGAAACCTCGTTTTATATTTTTTGCGACTATCAATGATTTTTGTATCGGGACCAGCTTAGAATTGATATCACGAGATAAACACATTTCACTCTTATAGACCCAGATAACAAATTTTGATTTTTTGTTTTAGATACATCACTACGCTGCCTTTTTATATAAAATCACTTTCTCTTGATTGCGTATTTCGTTTCGCTTGGAGCATACGTTTCCTTTCTGTTTTGTTTTTAATATTATATTGAGTGTTTTGTATAATTGTTTGTTTTACGCCAGATCAGAGTTTTCAAAGTATTCACCTTTTTTTCTTAAAATATCAGTTTTCGTATTTTGGTTTTCGCACCTTAGGTATCTTACCTTTCTCTGCTACGGCGCCGGTACAGATTTTTACTTGCTACGCTTGAAGTCGAATGGTCCTCTTTTATAAATTCTTCATATTCAATTGCAACAGGTTTTCTCTTTCCTTCTCGCCAAATACCTTGGACTACCGATTTATAGACTGGATCATGTTCTCTTTTTTCTTTATATCCAAATACATTCGTTGCGATTCCTGCGTATTTTTTATATTTTTTGTGATTTTTCTTTAAGTTTTTCTATATTTACGTAGTCATAATTTCGTTAGATCACGTTTACGCTCATCTTTAATAGAGTTTTTTTATGGATAAATTTGTTTTTTGTTTTTGGGATCTTTCTGTAAAAAAAATAATATACATACAGATTAAAACGCTGTGTTTAATAATAATGTACCTATTGTGTGTTTCAGGAAAATATCGTTTTATAAAAATCTGTGAACTGAAGAAACTCTTGAAAAACTCTTGAAAATGTATTTATGAATAGAATGCATAGTAATATTGCCCATAGACAAATATGACTATAGAAATATGATATTATACGATTGTTAAACTCAAATATTAGCGCATAACTGAAGTACCTACATGTTATTTTGAATTATTATTTATTGATTACAATTTCTCCCTGTAAAGCTTTTAGTAACTACTGATAAAATCATAATTAAATGATGATTGTTAGTATGGTGAAATATTATTATGGTCTATGCTACTCGCCATATTGTAGAGTTAATAAAAATAAAAATTATAATTTCGAAATTTAAATTCTAGATGCAGCCAAATTGGCGTTACATCTACTCATATAAAGTTATAGTTTACAAATAATGCTTTATTTTAAAAACGTAGTTATATAATAATTTAACTGTATTGCCTATACCATGTGTTGAGCACCATTACATAGTGTGTAATTGTTTAAAATAATGTCTAAATAATTAAAAAGATTATGATGGATGAGTTACCTACCTAGATGTGTTACAGGGAGAAAATTTAGGTAATATTAAGACAATTTGATGTTTTTCTAAAATTAAACTTTCTCAACTGGTATAAATTAAATTTTATACAGTTACAATGAATACAAATTTTCCAATAGAATAGCAACAATTGCATTAAGCTTTAATTTTAATAACCTGATTGAAGCGTAACAAATAGAATAAAATATCAAAAGTTGAAATTCAACTACCTTACGTACCTGATCAATAAATTCGATATCGAATAAATAAAGGAAATAAAAGATTTCTTTATACCTATAGTATCTGTATATACATTTAATTAGACACGTAATTTTAAATTAGGAATTTTCAATCAGCGCATCACAAGAATAATTTGGTCATTTTCCATAACAACTACTCACATCTGTATTCTGAATGATATGCACTTGAACATTAATTATTTTCCAGAAAGTGAATAATTTATTTCCAATATTATACTTATTACTTAGTATGAACAATAATGAGCAATGATAATTTATAAGTCCAAATTGTAGTCATCCAAAAATAAAAAATAAAAATAATACAGTAAAAAAGGCCTGGGGTGTAGTTAGTAAAATACTTTTAACTTTTTGACTCAAAATACTAATTTACATAATATTTTTCGTGACATGTTAATTATTCCTATAGTTACAATTATGAGTATTATAACTAAAAGATAAAGTTGATTTAGATACATAATTTTATTGATAACAGTAAAAATTATATATTTGTGTCAAATTACAAGACAATGCCGGGGCTGAATCCCCAAGCTCCACCACCCCCCCCCCCCTCCCTATATATGTTAAGGGTAACCTTGATTGTTACTGTATATCCGAAAATTGTGCTGATTCCGAATCCGGTTGATGCCACTCTGGCATCCTTGGGAATTTTTCACAGAACTGGTTTACATTAAAGTCCGCCATTATTAAAAAAACATGACTTAATAATATCTCAATTATTATTATTATTACACTAATTATTTTGGTGTCTACTTTACCCAATCATTTGGAGGGTTAAAGTACCCATTAAAAGTATTTAATACTCAAAAAGTTTGTCTTTGTTGTATTAATATGTATATATAATATAATACAAATATATATATACAACTTATTGGCCAATAGAAAAATGAAAATCATGAATAACTTTTTTATTATTCATTTTAAAAGCAAACATAAATAAATATATATATTAAGAATCGAAATTCATGATTACTTTTGATAATGTGAAGGGAAACATTTTAGAGCCTACAAATATCAACAGATAGTAATATGTCATTTACTTGATCACGCAAACGGTACTAATAATTAAATGACTTGGTCAAGATAGAGGCGATGGAAAGAAATGTGATAATTTACACATATATACAGACTTTCTTAACAATTTCGACAATTTTGAAGACTTATCACCAGATTTTATAATAGGTTGTGTATACTGAAATTGTTAGATTTATTTGTTCCTCATCTTCTGAGTTTTCTATGGGATGTTCAGACAAAGCCCACCGATTTTTGTGATGACTTGTGATTCTATGATTTTTATTCATGCTGTCACAGAAAAATATCTATGACTATAGTTCTTTGATCGATTCTATAATGTACAAGTCATAGAACAAGAATAAGTCACAGAAACCTAATAAAAAACATGTACCTATGTTTTAACGTATTAAACGTATTTAAACGTATTTAAACGTATTTGTACAAAATAGGAATGTGAGTATTAAAATAAAAGTATAAATACAAATATAGTTATGCCAATAATTGTTCAAAATGACAAAAACCCCGTTGTACACACAAAATTGTCAGTTTTAGCAATTTTAGTATAATTTATAAGGTTGCCGATCTAGATAAACATTATTACGATATCAATGTTCCCATATTTCATTAGTGGATTATTGATTAAAAACTAAAGTGCAATGTCAATCCAGCCCTTGGCTATGTGGTAAAACTGCAGCACAGGCGGGCAAAGTGCGTTTTTTTCTAGTGTGTGTTTAAACCATAGGGCCGCCCATCAAGCCACCTGGACTCTTAAGGGGGGGGGGCGTGGCACGCCCCCCCCCTCCACCACTAAATCCGCCGCTTACGAATTATTTGATTTATTAAAAAGATTTTAATTATCAATTATTGTTCAAATGAGTGGCTGTCTATGATTAGGGTCTAGTACCAAAAAATTTCTATGGTTGATTAAAGTTTTTGGTTTTACTAAGAAACTACAGTAGGAATATGGTTTTGAATGTTTTATCTAACGTTTTGTTATACATAGGTATGATTATAAAAATTGATTAATCAATTCATCTGAAGCCATATTATATAATACACGTCACATTTAAAAAAAGTGTTTAAATGTACAGTGTAGGTAGCGTGTGACGTTATTAAACATATTGAGAGACAGCAACTACCTGTCGTATAGGTTTAAATATTATTAAAATACAATTAAGTTAAATGTATAAATAATTAAATTATCTATGGCTTTTAGATATTACTACATTTTAAAATACCAATAATCATAAAATTTTATTTAATATTTCAATGTTTTGTATTTATTAATCAATGTATATTTATACAAAAATATATGTCTCACAATTATATTTTCAATAATCACTCAATCACTCAATATTATAAAACTATTTTTAAATACATAATTACATAAATAAATATGGGTAATGCTACCTCGTCGGAAACTGCGCCAATTAAAGTGGCAAGTTTAATGACAAAAAAAGATTTGAAAAAACTTGAAGCTTCCACTGGACTTGAGGTCGATAAGATATCGGAATGGCAAAAACAGTTTTACAAGGACTTTCCATCTGGCGAAGTAAGTTCTTATTCATGTAATACGTTGTCATAACTATATCAATTATTTGTAAAACATAGAATTATTATATTATAATTATAAAAAATAGTTCTTGAAGGACAGTGATTATACACTTGAAAATTATTTGTAATGTACATCCTCTACGAGTTAATTAAATGTTAAAAACGACATTATTCAGTGGCGTCTTTAGCATTTTTAAGGGATGTATGTGATGCCAATGCATTAAACAATCCACTGTTATGCGTATTGAAGTGGTTGTAGAAAAGGCAAATATTATACAGGAGTAATTTTTAGTATGATAATTTTTTTTGAAAATTTTAAAAATATACGAAAATAAAGCACGACACTCTTTATTGAAGATAGTGGTATCTGGTAGTATTGAGGTAATGGTATAACAGTGGTAATTGGGTGTCCAGATTGTATTATGTGCCGTGCATTATATATTTTAACTACTCAAATCAAGATTCGTTGGATTTTTCGTGATCGCTTCCTCTGTTTGTAGTTGAGGGGATGGATGGACATAGTTGATGTTCAACAATCACAGTTATAATGATGGTAATGAGAGGGACCCTATTAATAACCGCAATTTGTCAATCGGCGCAATGGAGAAAAACTTCTCCATATTAATTGTTGGGCAAAATGTGTGATCCGGAGTATTCATTCAATTTAGATTAACCGGTACAGGTTTGGGAGTCTTTTCAAATTAAAATAATCAGATCTTTGACAGAATCTTCAGACAACTCACGCTTCCAAAGATGAAGCTCTTAGTACACACTTCTGGAGTTAAATGAATCATCTTTGAAAAGGACAGACGTACATTCATATATTGGCTGCATCTTCGGAGAAAACAAGTATTGATACTATATTTGAAATGCAGACATATAACTCAGTCAGGGAATTTTAGGTCCAATTCCGAAATGATACTGTTCAACGGTTCATTGGTCCGCCCATAAATAAAAATATCGTTACATCTAAAAGTCCAAGTTTTATAACTTGGACTTTTAGAGGGCCTAAAATGTTGTGGTTATCAAGTTTGCAGGGGTGTCCAATGGTCATAAGAGCGCTCCTACTTTAAATGATATTGAAGTATAATGTACCACAATTAAGAATAGTTCTCATTATTTAAATATTACCAAATTTAATTTTTTCTTCTATATAAATAGATCAATAAACATGACTTTCAACACTATTACTGTGACGCCTTCCCTGGACTGAACCCATTAGCTTTCTCTCAGCGAACTTTTCATCTCTACGACACTAACAACGACGGAATAATTGACTTCAAAGAGTTTATCCAAGGCGTTGCCCACATGGAGAGCCCTTCCATTGAAAGCCAGTTGGCCCTATCCTTCCGATTCTACGACATTGAGGGAATGGGTACCATTGGTCCAGAAGGGATGGAAGAAATTTTTCTCGCGCTCAAGCGAGCCATGTCGCGGGGTACTAAGATATCCGAGGAAAAGTCCAAAAAAAAGGCCAAGCGGATGTTCGAACTTCTTGACAAAGATAAAGATGGTCAAATCGAACAGACTGAGTTTGTCGATGCAATCTTACACAACACCGAACTTCAAGAGATATTTGCAAATTTGGACCAAACAGATTAATAAAAAAATAAAACTGCTGTTGGTGTTTTCAAATAACACCGGCCAAATATGTGATTTTACTATTTCTTTATTGTTTAATACAAATTATATAAGTTAATTGGGAGTTTCATTTAATATTATTTATGAAAATTGCTGTTGAGAAACATATATACAGAAATATTTCAATTTTTTCTTATTTCTTATTTCTTATTTTTTATATGATATATATAATTCAATATTTATAAGAATATAAGAGTACGGAAAATATAAACTATGAAACATTTTGTTTTGAAATAGTTTTAGATACATACGTAACAACACATTTTTCGTTACTAATAATTGTGTCAGTATTTTAGTCCACTATATATTAATTAATTTTTATTCGTTGAAGTATTATTATTATAGTCAACTAAACTTATTGCTTTAAATTATAAAAATAGGTTTTGAAAGTTTTTTTTTTAAAATAGAAAAATAGGAAATGATTATTTCGGATCATTAATTTGGTTGGTAATACATTAAGTAATTTTCCACCATTGTTAAATTACTAAAATCTCTATTTACGTGTTTTCACAATACTTGAACACGCACCCATATATATATATATATATATTTAAGCCTGGGAATACTTTATTATATAGTAGTCCCTGATACAATATATAGTTATTATTAACGATATAACAATTGAATCATATACATAAACATTAATTAAAGTTTTTTATATACAGTCAAAGCTGATTTTTATATGAATTATTATTGTTTTCAATCTAGATAATACATTTTATTACATAATATAGTTTAATTAATTTACACTAAATCTTGAATACATGCATAATAAGAACATAACACAATCCTAGCACGCATTTATACATTAAAGATAATTTACAGCAGATATAATTAAATTAGCTAAAAAAAGTCCTAGAAAAACAAACACTTAAAATTGCTAGATGTTCTCCTGGTTTTTTTTTCAAAAGACGAGTAACATCCTCTTAATACCGAATTCCGTGTATTACGAAGTGGAAGACTAGCGATGTCCATCAGCTGAACAAATCGTTTCCTGTCGTCTCTGATCCCTTTACCTACTTGATCTTCATTTCAATCGTTGAACTATAACTTTATACGATATTATTCTATTCTATAAATATTTGCATTTATTTCTATTTAAAATTAGCGTGCAATATGGTAACTAGGTATATACCTATATTGGCTAAAAATATCTAAATTAATAATTCATGTACTAAAATAATACTCTTATTATAATTTCTAATATGTGTCATAAGACACCTAAGTTTGTCATCCAATTATATTGCGCATAGCATTCAGCTAACTATCCAATGACTATTACAAATACCTATGGCATAAACATATTTGTGTTAAATCTCTGTCTATAAAGTGGTGGGGTGTTCTGTAATACTTTATTAACGTGTTCTGTGGAAATATTATTTATTAATGGTGTAGTTCATAGCAAATTTCCAGCATGTTAAAATACGCTATCGTCAAACCTCGAAAAGCAGTAGATGTTTTTATACCCTGTGGTAAGTCCATTCCACTTATATTTTATTACTTGAAAATGAACCATATGGATATACTTTTATATTTATATTTTAATGTACAGGGTGTCGGCCATAAGTGACGCCCTATGATTGGAAATAAAAATAAAATAAAAATGAATTGCAAATATACTGTTTTATTTTATATGTAGGTATAATCCAAGATATTTTATTATGATATATTTTAACTAAAATTAGTTAAATATGATTGGAAAATGAACAATGCCACAGTGAATCAAGACTCATACTTGGCAATGCTAAAAACATTTTCGCAGCCCATTATCGATGAACTTCCTTTAAATCAACGCATAAAGTTGCGGTTTCAGCATGATGAAGCACCAGCCCACTTTGCAGCTTCTGTACCCGAATATCTCGATTCAGAATTTCAAAATCAATGGATAGAGCGCAGAGGCACCGCAGAATGGCCACCAAGGTCGCCAGATATGAATCTCCTGGACTATTTTCTCTGGGGCCACTTGAAATCATGCATTTACAATACAAGATCGCTTGATGATTTGAGACAAAGAATATCAGATGAAATGGCTAGGATTAGTGTTGAAACAATAGCATCGTTCAAGCATCGTTCAAGCATCGTTCATTCATCACTAATTTACATAATAATATATCATAATAAAATAACATGGATTATACCTACATATAGAATAGAACAGTATATTCAAAATTCATTTTTATTTCATTTTCCAATGGGGCGTTACTATATGGGACACCCTGTACATCATTTAAATATATAAGTTTAAAGAATAATATATTAATACGGTACTCTCAGGGTACATAAGTTCTATAGCTTTTTGGATCAATGTTAAGGAATAATTTTTTATGAAATTTACATATATCGATTTAGTCGAGTTAAGTTGATATTTATATAACAGTTGAATATATACTTTAAGAGGTGTAGACACAATTCAGATTTTCAAAATTCGATAATTACTATTTTAAGGCTTTTTATTATTCTTATAGCATAATATCGAGATATTTTTAAACATTAAAATAATTTATATATAAATATGATTTTTTTTCAGTGCATATTTTTTTTACAAAAATCTTTATTTTCACCAATAATTTAAAAACTAAAACATATTTTCTATATGCATCATTAAAAGTTACATTACAATACTATTATAGTTCGAATAAAATTAATTTAATCAAAACCGAATAATTTCAAAATTTCTATAAGAGGTGTTAAAACATTTAAATAAAAAGGCCATTATGAAATAATAATTTTAGAACTAAAAATGAGCCTTTATAAATGATAAAAATATATATGGACAACTTTTACAGTCAAATATATTACAATGTTATTATCGAGAAATGTTTTGTTAAATTATAATAATAACAATATGTATTGCTAATGGATAACTTTGTAGGTTTATTATATGTTACAAAATATATTCGAAATGTGATATATAATATTTATAGTATATATTTATATAATAATTTATTCAAATGAACATATTGTCATTTCTACTTCATCTGCCTCCACTGTTTTCTTCTACTTACTGTAAAGTTCCGCGTATATGTATTATAGCACCCCCAGTTTCAAATTATTAATTTCATTTATATTTTATACTCAAAATTTTTTATGGAGAAACAAATCTGGTGACATAATGTTAACGAAAGGTGTGGAACATGAAGGTTGTATCTGTAACGATTGTTTGTCAATGGGCTGCTGTTTCTGGAAAGAATTATTTCCAAATATGAAAGTCAAATCTTTTAAGAAGAACTCGATGTATGACATGGTGTATAACTGAAATAGATTTAAGTATCGCAAGATTTACTCTCTTGCATAGCGTTTCCCGTTCTATTAACCAATACAGACATTCATTTTACCAGGACAAAAATTCTACAAACCATTTATTAAAATTAAGTAATTCAAGTAACCAAAACAATAATTAAATTTACAATTAAAATATATCAACCAAACCAATATTTCAAGTTAACGCATAGTTTTTTAATCTACCAATTTTAAAATAAATACACCACATTTTTAATTTGTTAACAATTAACTCATTCAATTCAATTTAATTTATATTTATTGATACAAAATAAAATTTAGATAACTCAATATACCAACTAATGCTTTCTATAAAACAAAACATAAATATTCTTTCGGAAGATTTCAGTTTTTTTTAAATAAATGAAAAAAAATCATATAATAATATAAATGTATATAAATGAAGTTTTAAATATTAAACTTGTATTAGTATTCACAATATATTCTAATATTCTAGACTCATTTCTAAAATGAAATCTTTTCACATAATATTTGGGGAATATATTTTGTAGAAGTGAAATAGTTATCTTAAAAACAAAATTGCATTAATAATAATGCAGTTAGCCCCGATTTTTTTCATTTTCAGTTACTCACTCACAATGTCCTAGATACTTTAAATATATTCTATAACAACTGTGTACAATTTTATTTCACTGTTTTGAATTTTTCTTTCTAGAACGTTTATGCATCGTTTATTTTACAGTAATTGTTTATATAACAAAAAGCGGAAATATTTTGCTAAATATTATTAATACAGAGTAGTTATTAATATTTTTTAAAGGACTATTGGATATAAAAAAATATTTTAGAATATAATTTATTGAAAATGTGACAGAATAAAATAATTAGCTATAAATTCAAAAAATGCATTTACAATTGAATTGCCAACAATATTATAAATATAATTAAATATCTATACCTCTGTGAAAAATCAATATTATTATTTATATTAAAAATAAGGGATTCAGAGGGCATTATTTCTGTGAATAAATAGAACTCTTCATTGTTAAGATATAGCGTCTTGCAATAGTTCCTAATACTTGTATTCATCTTAATCATTAATATCGCAATTTTCTCTATATAGGTCAAGAGATTGTAATTAAGTATTATACAGGGTGGCGCATAAGTCTGGAAACATAGGAATTTTAGGAAATTATTTTATTATATATAAAAAAGGTTA
>JAUZNC010027228.1:0-22010 GCA_034780395.1 Vannuccia rotundouncinata | reverse complement strand
GGTTCCACCGACTGTCCCTGTGTTCTAAACAGGTTCCACCGACTGTCCCTGTGTTCTAAACAGGTTCCACCGACTGTTCCTGTGTTCTAAACAGGTTCCACCGACTGTCCCTGTCATCTAAACAGGTTCCACCGACTGTCCCTGTGTTCTAAACAGGTTCCAGATTTGCCTATCCAAAAGAACAATAGACTGAGTGAGACAGATTTTTAATTCCAACGAGAAAATGTCCTTTGTTACCTTAATTATTACCATTTTATTACTTTATTAGTTTAAATTTGTATTATAATAATCTATTGTCTTTATTTTTGAATCACCTGTTACCATTTCATTACCTTCGATACCATTTTATTACCTAAGAAGGCATTACTTAAGGTGCAACCATCCTTAAGCGTTATTCTGTTAACTATTGTTTTGAAACCTTTACAACAAGACACATTTTCTCTTTTACATTCAAGTCAAACTCGGTATAGACGCTATTTTAACTGTTTAGAGAATAAGGTGTAAGGTTGAGACCTACAAATTTATATCAAGGTAAAGTTGAAGAAATTACATCGCTGCGTGAGTTGAGATTTGTTGATCACATTTTTTATATTAACGCAGGAAAGTATTCCATTTCACTATCATCATCATGCGATTGTAGATTCTATTGACTTTGAAAGTAAAGATAAAAAATATGAGAGCAGCCACCTCAATAACCTGATATGAAAGAAGTCATGAAAAATGAATCAATTGTAAAAGTGTATTCATGCAAATGTTCGTCGGGTATGAATCCAGAAAATCAAATTCATTTACATGAGACCGAATGTAACGCTCGTTCATACAGCTGTGAGCACTTTGTCAGGATGGTAACATCTGGATCAGGCAGCTCGGACAAATAAAACGTTTGGAAGGAGCTGCTGAAGCGGCAGGAGTCATATGGGGTCAGGGCAATAACTTATTTGCAATTATTTGCGATTATTCCAATTACATCGTTAAAATAAATAATTATTTAGTATAACAAATCAAAACAATTAAGTTACGGAAACATGGGGTAATAACTTCTGTCTTATTTTATCAAAATTGTATTACTTGCATAAAAAAAATTTATTTACCTTTTAAACAAAATCTCTTAGATTTACAAACGTTCTTCATTTGTTCTACTTATTTACTTATATTTTCTTTTTTGTTGACGTCATATTGTTTATTTTTTGTTATTGAAATATTATTATGTGTTGTTGTTGTCCCTCAAACATGTAAATCGAAATATACCATTCATTTTTCTCTACTTTCTAAAAATCTTAAAAATCTAAAAAGAACATAATAAGTTGATTATTGAGCAATAAAAATATGTTTTTCCGTATAAATCAAAAGACGACGGCTGGGTAGCGGATCATAGCTGTTTTGTACAAGGTACTAACTTCTTTTACAAGAATCACAATCAGAAATCTTGCTAATATCTAATTTAGCATGAAATAAAGCTAATTATATCTGACTATAAAATAGAGATGTATAATAGAACATCAATTAGTAGATTAACAGAAATCGATCCTATTATTATTATTGATCCTATATTAACTATGAAATATTTTTCAATAAAATCGATACATTTTAACACCTTTCCCTCAATATATAAGCAAATGATTTTTCCAAAAATAAAAAAAATAAAATAATATTATTTTTAAAATAAATTGTTGTAAAAGCTCTGTATTTTAAAACATTGACTTTGTAGAATTATTTAAATTTGAAAAAACAACTTTGACTTGAGGAAAATTAAATGCTTGTCGATACTTTTCTTTATAGATCTGAAAAATATCTTTACAAAACCTTCCACCAATATTTACAAAGTTGAGTTTTATAATAAAATAAGAATTTCTCGAGATTTTTACTTTACTGAATAAAATGATAAATTTTGTTCAAAGTTGTACAATCTACAAACTTCGCTTGCCAAGGAAACAAGGTCATTAACAAGTTATTAAGGTTATTAAGTTATTAAAAAGTTATTAAAGTTATTAAGGTCACAAGGTTATTAAAAAGTTACAAATTTTTTATAGAGTGATTTTGAGATTTTATTAAAAAATATTAATTTAGAATTATTGATATAATCAATTTCAAACTTATAATATTTCAACTCGATTCCTGAAAATTGTTCGGGTTTAAATAATGTTGAGGAATATGTTTACGACTTGTGTTGCTATATTTTTTGGTTAAATATTTAGAAATTCTATTTATTTTCGTTTAGCTATCAAAAACTTATTACAAATAATT
Organism: Vannuccia rotundouncinata; assembly: GCA_034780395.1. Lineage (NCBI taxonomy): Eukaryota > Metazoa > Platyhelminthes > Proseriata > Coelogynoporidae > Vannuccia > Vannuccia rotundouncinata. The sequence continues at coordinate 19,766 of JAUZNC010027228.1, read as the reverse complement.
CAATATTTTTGCAATTCATGTTTTAATTTAAACAGTAAAGTTACAGAATTTAGAATAATTAAATTTGATCATGAATCAATAAAAAATCATAAATCACAAATTTTAAGTTGATTAAAATATTTTTATTGTCACAAAAAACAAACCAAATTAATATAAATACCTATTAACTTTTTCGCAACTATGAATTTATATGAACGTGATTATAAAATTCTAAATAAAATAACTTTTAAATAAAGGTCCTTTATTATAAACAAAAGAGTACAAAAATTCCAAATGCACATGTTAAATGTTATACAAATATTCTCAAACAAAATATTAAAAGAATTTTAAATTTAACATATTTTTTTAGAACTACATAATAAAAGACACATCGAAAGTAATCATAACTGATATTGATGACAATGTTGGCGACGAATATCGATCGTCCTCGTCCGACGGATTGGGTTATTTCATCAGGAAGACAATCGTCCGACGAGGACGCTATTCGTTAGGTGACGCAATTCGTCGCCAACAACAACATTCTGAATAAAGCGCTATAAAACGGTGTTAACGCATTAATTCACATTCGATTGATATTCAATAATATACTACTTATAAATTGTGGATCTTACTTGTGTAGAAAAGAGGTTGCAGGCGCACCATCGTACGTTGGCTCCCAGTATTACCAAAGTTTCTATTAATACCTAAAATACGAAAGGAGAAATTTATATAATCTTTATTATTGATTTATGAATGAAATATTACATTTTTCAATTTTTCAATTGTTGTATTGTTTTTTCTAGACTAATTTATGTCGCCATATAGCAATTATTTTACTCGCTTATTTCAAGAAAACCGTTTGTACAAAAAATAAACTGTATTGATAAATCAAAATCTTATAACTGTTCAATTTTCCAGTTTAGACGATTTTTTTCTTTAAAAATATATTTATAAAAACAAAAGAAAGTGTAAAAAATAATAGAGACTGAAATAGAGATTAAACTTTATTTCGAATTCCTTGTGAATTCCAAATTGTCTACATTTATCGAGCAGTCAGTCTATAGAACAGAATTCAGATCAAAATTTAAAATCTCTACAGAATACAATTTTCGTTAACATGGACTTTGTTCGATTTTCATACGCCGGATATAATAATATCAAAATCGATTCAACAAAAAAAAGAAAACAATATTTTCGTTCTATGTGAATATATAAACAAGGTCTCTTTTGATAGGTATACCTTCTCCCGTTGTTTTTGAACTTGTATTATGTATATTTTATAATCTATTTATAGCTTGTACTTGTCTATTTGAAGGTATAAAAACACTTTTATTATTTCAACATATTTTATCACCAGCGGGTTAACACAAGACTTCTAACATTCCTTTTCAGCATGCTATGCTTTTTATCACTACCTTTTCTCTCTGCTTTCTCTTCATCAGTTTTCAACGCGTCCCCCTCACTAACTTACACATGGCTTAACAACACCCCGCCGATCGCGATATACTATAATCTACTAAAATGCAGAGTTGTTTAAGCAGGTATATGACAGGCTATACATCCCGGCTTGACTAAAATGCTGCTTACAGTTGGGCTATTTCCAGTTTTAAAGTACAGTGTAGTTAAGACTAAATGCGTTAAAAAATTTGTTACATCCGCCATATTATTACCAGTCTGTCAAGCGATAAATTTATCAATTGATTAAGACGTTAATTAATTAAAACATCGAGCTTGTAAGTCATATATTTTGATGCAGACTTTAATGACAAGGAAATTCTATGTGAAATATGAAATATATTTATAAAGATTTGCTAAATTGAATGAATATTATTAAAAATAATTATATACGATATAATAAACTTCTTTAAAAACTAGTAAAATATGAAAATAAGTAAAACGTGTTCTTAATCCTTGCGTCAACATTTCGAATACATTAAGACAATGTTTTGTTGGTGCATAAAGTCCACTTTGTGCCTCAATGAGTATTATTTTTCCATTTTAAGGGTATGGTTTACGATACATTAAATAATTTATAGAATACATGTAGCATTTATCAGTATACATGAGATACAATGCTAAGATGCGTCAATTAAGAAAATATATGGGGTGTTTCAGAGAGTCGTAATAACTATTTCGAAGCTATTCTTTAGCTAAGGAATAGTTATATCGCATCAGAAAGTTAGCATTTCAAGGAGCCGGTATAACTCTTAGCTTCGTTATTCCGCAGAGGTGCGCAATAGTTATTTCGCAGCTTTGATTTGACCTAATTTTGAGCTCTCCTCCAATCACATTATATTGATCGATTATTGGAAAGTATAGTTTCAAAAACGTGATTAACGACTCATTCATACAAGTTAAAAATAATGGAACATACTAATATTAAAAAACGAACTAATTTTAGTCATTATGAGCGCAGATTATTATCAAAAACATGCATTTAATTATTTATATTTCCATTTAATTGATTTTTTTATTAAAATTGCGACATTTCAAGAAACTATTCAATTGAGTTAGATTATAGAGTTGGGGTGATATCTGAATATTTTGGATACGAAACTTTAAGTTGCAATATAAAAACAATTTTGAAATCTGTCTATAATTAACAATTAAACATATCGATTTAAAAAAAATCTTGTTTATAAATTATAATATATAAAACCCACGTTTCATTATTTATAGATTAAAAAATGTCTCTAAGGTGCAAAAATGTTTCTCTTTATAAGATAATGATATTCATGCAGACGAGGTCTGAATTCTGCACTAGGTATATATAGTCAAAAAAATTAAACACGATTCATATATTGTATTCATTCATATTGTATAGAAATATAGTTGACTCTGTTAAAGGAAATTTATTTTTGATCAGGTTCATCCCTTTATAGAGAGCTTCCTCTTTATCGTCATGCTTTGATAATCTTCTTCCGATAAACAGCTCCCATAGAAATAGGGAAAGTTTTCAGAAATTGGGTACCGCTCAAAGAGGTTTTATAGAAATGAGTATTGTAAATTCTTGTTGCTATTTGGGTTATGTTGAGTGACTTTGCTAGTATTCGTTTAGACGTGACAGACTGATTTTAATTGTTTTATAATACACAACTTGTGAACAACACAAAAAGTTCGGATAGAAAGGAATTCAAAATAAAAATGCGAAAGCTTAGATATTTTAGGAATATTTACAAATCCGTACATAGATATTTATATATATATATAGGACATCACGAATGAATCGCTGTAATGGTTTCAAGAAGCATGATTTTAGATGTTGCGCTATAGAAAATTAAATGAAATCTAATGAAATCCACCTGAAGACGACTTTGAAGTAAAATTGTGATGAAAGTGTGAAAATATGCTCTGCTTGTCAAAGTAGAGTCTGTGAACATTTTATAGAATTTGAATGAAAAAATGTCGTCAAAAATCACAAAATTACATAAATGTTGAAAACTATAGACAGGCCGAACATTTCAGCATTGAATAGCAGCGAAAGGGACAATATTCAATTAGCTATTTGCCTTGCTATAAATAGATGCCTGCCAATTGTTTTGACTGTATTTTAACTTGCTTTATAAAATAGAAAATGTCAGTTTTTGTGATATGTAATTTGATGGTTATATTTATATGCTCATTAAACATCAACAAAATATATCAACATTCCCTTTTCTTGCTTTTCTTTTTTTATATTTATCTATTCATCTACTTTTCAAAAGAAATTAATTTAAATATAAAAACACAGTGAAAGCATATTATATTCTCGGTTTACAAAATATGTCAAAAGACCTCCTCTTACAAATGCTAGCTAAATTTATCCAATGATACCCTTTTGCTATCACATTTGAACATATTCTGCTGAAATTGATCAGAAACACAGATATCTTTGAATATTTAGAGTCCTTACAAATACGGTCATAAGGCAAGATAAGCATCAACCATTTTAAACCAACTGTGGCAGTCACATCACATTTATATTCGTACGAGGACTCCGGTTATAATCAATGCACAGGTAAAATCAAATATTATTATTTATTTTTCTATTTATAAAACTCGCGATAATTTTTTTAAATTATATCAAAATTAATTGATTTAACAAAATTAATTGATTTAACAAAATTAATTTAATTGACAATAGATTTTAGATATGTAGATATATCTATCTACATTTATATATATTTTATGTATGATACGATCATTGACTTATATATATTATTTATCTAGACCGGCAAACTGATCAAAAAATGTCCAGAGCGCATTTCAATTATAAACGGTATTAGCTTCGTTTTAAAGAGAGTATTCAATCAGTATTATATATTTTAATAGGCTTTTGATCATTACATATTGATTGAATTCCCTCTTTAAAACGAAGCTATAATACCGTATATAATTGAAATGCAATTATAATTCCCATGAATTTCGTATTGAATATCGATATAGATATATTCCTCGGCGGACGTTTATTACTATTGAATATTGATCAGTTTGCCGGTCTAGATAAATAATATATCAGTCAATGGATACGATGGTCAGAAGACAGATTTTCCAATTTATTTGACATGAAATGGTGATTAACTTAAAGGAAATCTTTTATCATTTTTGTTAATGATAAATATTTATAGAAAAATCAATAAATAAATATTTTAAATTAAATACAAAAATTCAGATAAAATACAAAATATCGTTTGTATATTTGTAAATCAAAGTAAATTAGTGACTTTCGAAATGTTTAATATGTAGGCGGCGAAGAAACTGCCATTCATTCCCTCTAATTAATATACTACCTGATTTAATTAATTAATAGATCACTTACGTGTAGTATCTTACATTATACACTATATTTTTTGCATTAAATAATAAATGATCGACTTTACTACAATCTTTACGAAAGATTAAATTATGAACCTCTTTTGCATTTACATCTTAGCTACATTAAAATGTGTATGAAAATCTTGTATCACTCCACAATTTATTCGTGTCTTCTTAGTGCACGACATACCAGTTTCGACGTCAACAGTGGCTAGTGCTTACTACAAGGGGCTACAGGGCCATAAAATGAATTTTATTACTATGGTTAAGTTGGTTAAGCTCATTTGAATTGGTTCATATTTATAATGCAGTTCGTGTAATATCAAACTAGTTCGGAGATCTAACGGGGATAACATTATTAAAATCAACATCTCTACTGTGCATGATTAGGTATATCAAGTATTGCTAAATTTTTATAAATCGTTTGATTTTTTGTAAAGAAATGTTTGCGTATGGTAACTAAATAAAAAAATTTAAAGTTTAACATATAACATATAACATTGAAATTAAAGGAAAGTTTCAATATTAAAATGAAAGCACTATTGCTAGAGAACCCGCTCTAGCTTAATTATGTTGGTAATGTTGGTAATTATTAATGCGAATTTTGACATTACTTAAGCACACACATATCTAAATATAACAATTTACCGCGTTTTGAGCTGTGATGTGGGTGCAACCAACAATCCGGGCTCCTGCCAGTGGTTTGTCTGAAACAGCACGTTGTCTCAAAGATAATAGACCTTGCATCTCTGGAACGACAACCACGACAGTAACATTATGAAAATTTTAAAATATCAATAAATATCAATAATAGAAATGAATAAATATCAATAATCGAAATCAATAAATATCAATAATACAAATCAATAAATATCAATAATACAAATCAATAAATATCAATAATAGAAATCAATATATATCAATAATACAAATCAATAAATATCAATAATACAAATCAATAAATATTAATAATACAAATCAATAAATATCAATATTAGAAATCAATATATATCAATAATACAAATCAATAAATATCAATAAAATTAATCAATAAATATCAATAATATAAATCAATAAATATTAATAATACAAATCAATAAATATCAATAATAGAAATCAATATATATCAATAATACAAATCAATACATATCAATAATATAAATCAATAAATATCAATAATATAAATCAATAAATATCAGATCAAAATAAGTATATTTACTTTTGAATATATTTCAAATAGATTTTAATGAAATAAAACATTACATTACATTACAATTTTATTTTATTTTATTGCTTATTTAAATAATTTTTTAATTAAAATAATAAATTTGGGTTGACAATTATTCTATAATTACACTTTATACACAAAATATATTTTGAATAAATTCAATTTGAAAGACAACAGGTAATAATGAAATAAGTAGAAATAACAGAATATTAATTGACAGAAAAATGTTGTCATAAAAAAAACAATTAAAAGGTTTTTAAATTTTGCAATTTTTTAATTTAGTTCCAGAATAAATAAAGTTCTGAACAAGTTCAAATATTTTTCCCTTCTTATAAACGTCAATAAATAATTTTTAAGTTGCATAATTCACTGTTATGAATATGTTGTGTCTATATGACCATACTTGAAATAAAATTTCCGATATAAATATGTTGAAAATAGAATTTTTTTATTTGACTCTTATTTATATCTATAATATTGTAATATTTAACCACTATATATATATATCATTAATTTATATATCATTAATATATATATATATCATTAATTTATAAAGATTTACTAAATAATATTTGTTCATTTGTTCATAATCATAACTGTTTTATTATTTTCTATTAGATGTATTGATGTAGGTTATTCTTCAGTGTTATTATGTATGACGAGAACTATAATTTAAAAAAATTAAAAAATATATTATTTGTTCTAATACCATGTTATTTTATATTTTAATTTATTGATACAAATAGAATATTATATTTCCAACCTTGCTCAGCAATTTCAATTTCTCTTCTTCCGAAAGCGTGCTGGTACAACTTTTGAACACAGAAATCGGAAAACCCTTTTGAATTAACCTGAAATAAACAGATGTAACCATGCATAATCCGAAAATAATAAAAGAAAATGTTATGCACGCATCCTCCAGTTTGTTTATATTTAGTGCTCTTAATATAAATTTCAGAAATTGTTAACACTTATAACATCTTTAAAAATATATTAATAAGATTTCAGCAATAAAAAATCTTAGTCTAGAATACATAACCAGTTTTGAAACAACAAAACCATCAGAAGGTCACAAGTACTTTATCCCAATAAATATAAAAATACAAAATTGTAACACGATTCATAATTTGTTAACTCTTTAAAGTTTTAAAAAGAAATATTGGCCTATCTCCGCATATTACAAAAAGCCAGAAAATGTAAAGGATCACGTAAACCAAAAGTTCAGTTATATGAAGAATATTGAACGGGGATTATAATATTACAATGCGAACAATACGAACCTTGCCAACTGGACTACTCCCCATAATATTCAGATTACCTGAGCATACATAAAATAGATCGATATTGATTAAAAAACATCGATTTAAAAATTAAATATCACGAATTGATTGTTACTCTAAAGTAAAAAGTAACCATCTATTCTGTAAGGTCCTCAAATAATTATTTACTGCTAAACAAAAAAATTATTAATCTTTGCAGTTTAAGAGGACCCTTGTTCGCATATCTGAGTGTATGGGTGTTTATGTTGAGTGCGGGTGTGTACTTCAACTTTAATAAGCGTAAAAATGGCACCCTTATAACGCATCAGTGCGATTTAATTGAAATTATCTTTGCCATATACTTGAAAACTATTATGAAGTACTTTGTATATAAATAATTTAACTGTCTATTAAATTGTTCAATTGAAAATATTTTACCTCCATCAACGACATTGTCAGAATGTGACCATCCATTCACAATAAATAATTTGAAATACATTCATTGTGCAAATGTTGAGTCGATACAATCATAAAAAATTACAATCATTAAATAATATAAATTAAGTGACCCTAGCGAACCTTAATCTTCAATACCAATATCTAAATAAATGACGATGAGTAATTTATTACTGGAATGCAATAAAATTGTCTCTTTTAAAATCTTCTTTTTTGATAATTGGATTTAATTCGGAATTTATATTATAGTAATGGTTAAAAAAATAATACAAAAAAATATAGTTAATCTACATAATATTTCGTGTGTGATAACTTATTTTCATTTAATTTTTATTCTTCTATTTTATGTCTACTTCAAAAAATGTTACCAATTCAGCTTTATACTTTACATTTATTTCTGAAATGAGGCTCAGTTGAATTTATCAAATGAATGACTTTCATATTGACAAAGAAATCTTGACTCAGTCATTTAAAGTTCTGTCGTCCGGTCTGTACCCGCTTTTCTTTAGCCGTTGTTTAACTTTCTTTCTTCACAAAAGTAAGTTGAACTTACATAAAATTGAAAGCTGAATTCGGCTTGCAATGAATTTTCTTTGCATGTTACTTACATCCGCAAGAAACTGCTGACGACTCGAAGGGGAAGAAGAAGTTTTACCTTTTTCATGTTATCTTCTTTATCCTTGCTCTCTATACCTCTTATATAATCAACTGTACTCCATTTAATAAGAGCCTATAGTTCTCTGGAAGTAATTAACAGAATTCCGGTTTCATCGTCACTATTCAAAAGTTTATAAAATATTAATGTACTAATTATTGTGATGAAATTAGATTTGGGCTTTCATTGATTATAATTTGAGATTTTATTGTGAGACATTTATATAATATATTATTAATAATTTGGGAGTATACTTGATATTCTAAAACAATGTTTGTTGACAGGTAAAGGGTAAATATAATATTCAATTGTGAATAATAAACATATATATATCTAATCGTAGCTTTTTAGTAGAATTATTTCAAATCGGTTAAATGTTAGCAATGTTTTATTTTATATATCCTTCAAAACGTGATAAGAATACAAATATATCAATTATCCTATCGCATGTGGATAAAAGCATACCAACATTCTTATTTTTCATATAATATTTATCTAATATATAATGATAAAATGCTTTCTTTTGAAATTATCACCATTTCATAACTGTATAAAACATTTTTTTTTCAAATATAACATACAATAATTTTAAACTAAGCTAGTAATGTTACAAATTATTATTATTATTTCTCTAAATTCATGTTCAGCATTGTTGTTTGTGACTATTTACCTGACCAACCCCATCCCGAATAAAACGATCGCGAGGATTTTCTTTTCTCTGACCGTCTTCGCTTCCATCTTCATCCCCAAGACTGCTTTCAGAACACGAAGCTGAAAATAAGAAAACCCTATTTACACAAATCTTACACACAAACTCGTTACAAATAATATTTGTTTAATTTTACATTTAAGAACATCAACATCAACATCTACAAATTTCACTTTATTGCAAATAAAATAATTAAATAAAAGACAAATCTGATATATTGGTAATCCTTAAAATTTGAGTATAATGGAGTCCACACTGTTTTTTTACATTTGTGTATCTAGCTGTGATTGTATTCCCGCAGAAACTATATAAAAGAGATAAGAACACAATAATCCAGATTTTTTCACGAGATTAAGTGATACAATTCTATATATTTTAATAAGAGTCTCCAGATATCGATTATTTGCCCGAAGAATCAGCGATATAAAATCGTTTTAAACATTTCATCAAAAGGAATAGTCAAATTTACTTTCTTCTTATATCTTGATTATAGAAAGTGTAGTGGAGATCTGTAATATAGTTTAAAGAACACCTTCTGAGAGAATTTTATATTTTAAAAAGAAAAATTGCATGCATTTTTAAATGGTGACTTTTTAAAGTTAGCCCAATCGAAGTTAATAACGTATAATTTTATATTTTGTACAAATAGATCATTTATCAAAAAAAGTAATCAGGAAGCTTTTAATAAATTACTTATAAATAAAAGATTACTTTAAAAGATATTTCAAAGACCACATAGATTCTAATTGAATTTTGATCTATTTATAATCATTGATATCGTAACATATAATATTTATCTAGTGAGATAAGCCCTTTCATTATGTCCGAAATAAAAACAGACAAAAAGGTGAAATCTTGTTCGGACCATAATTTTACTAATATAGCTGTGAAGTAAACTAAATCGGTCAATATATCTTTGCACAATATGTTTTTTTAGATAATTGTTTAGTTACCTTAGTCAATTTAATTTATTTTAATCAGTATGCTATTGAATCGCCCGTTTTATATCGGACGCCATCTTACATATAAAGCGTAGTAGTTTGAAAATCTAGAGAATTTAGTTACGATATCGATGTTTATTATAATAATATTATTTATTTCGTTTAATAAATCGGATTATGAATGAATTGCATTTGTAATTGGGTTTTCTTAGAGGAATAGCCTCCTTGATATTGTCGAAATTGTTGAATCGAGCTACTGACAAGGGAGTAAAATATTCATAGAATTCTGATTCGTCAGCGCCCTGGGCAGTATTCTATATTTAGTATCAAGTTAGCTCTAAATGGATGACATTTAACAATAATAATAATAATAATTTGCCCAAAAAATTGTTGACAAATTTCTAACAGACAAACGAATTTAAAAATTGACATTTTTGTAAGTTGTGTTACTAAGGGAAACTTCAAGAAAGATAACAACACTATTACTATATGTTTAAGAAAATGTCGTTATTCAAGGTGGAAATACGTTAGAGGATCTATATAGGAACGATATTTGAAACGTTGAAAATTAAATATTTTTAAATATTGACAAAGGTATATCGATCCCTTCTGATTTTCAAAACGTATTATTGCATCAATCAACATAATATAATAGAAATTACAACATGAAAAATAAATTAAAAAGATTTATATATCAATAAATTATTTTGATAATTTTTGATACAAATTTGACCTTATTTTCATCTAAAAGCGATCGGTACATACTAAAAATAATATTAACATAGAAAAAATCAAATTCAGGAGTACGTAGTCTATCTGACATAATAAAATATTTGTTTGTTGCAATTAATTTTAGCCAACTCTTTTCGTACCTATTGTTGAGTTTTTCAATATTAAATACGAGTTATTTGTTTATTTATTTTTATCAATAACTTTCAAATGCATATACCATGAATATTAAAAGCATTAGCAGGGCGGCATAAATGGTATGATATCGTATTATACGTAAACTATCGTATCGCAAATGTTTATATTATAATCATTGTATTCGTTGTATTCAATGACCTCAATAATATACAAATACTATCACATTTTTGGGTTCATTTTCTTCTCTGAAATACACAACTAGGTATATTATGTTAAACATTCTTATTTTGTAAAATAATAATTATCTTTTTCCTAAATCAAAACTATGCCAAATAGAGAATAATTCTGAATATTTTGCATATAAAGAATAACCTCCCAATTACATAATATAAAACTCACTAACTTCATTTCGAATTTTTTTCTGTGTTTGTATTTTGATACAATTTAAGTTTGGATGATTTTAAATATTTAAATTAATTACAATTATAATTTTGATTAAATTCGTTCTAATTAATTATTTATTTTATTTAATATGTATAAATTTTATTTTTATAATTGATCTGCTTCCAAGTCATAATTTGTTTTCATAAAATACAAAAAAAACACTGTTTCAATGGTAGACACCCCTCAAAAATCACCACGACTGTAATAATCAAAGTGGAGATATATTTATAAATTACTATACGCCAACTATTATAAACTGCATAATGATATTCATCAGGTGAATTACTCATTATTATTTAATTATCTAATCGGTATTTTAGAGAAAACGACCTCGTATTTTATTTAATTGTAATGGCTGAAGGTCTTTTCCAACGAATTGAAGTTCACAAAGCTATAATCAGCGTAACAAATAGTATTTGAAACTTTTCAGCAAAACGAAACGCACATATTTTTTTATTTCTACAGAGCTTTTAACACCAAAGGTTTTAATCAATACATTTTATTATAATTACAACTTTTACTTTGATAAATCTCTTCTGGAGTCTGACAAATACATTCCAGCTTTTTTTTCATGGGTTGTATACGAACTTTGCTTTATTAGCTGTTGCTTTAAATTATAACTACCACCACCTCAACAAAATATTTATCCGCATCTAAATGTCTAAATTATTTCTTATGCAAGGACATCTGCGCATTCCGACTCAAAAAAATTCTTCAGGGTTTGAGAATTGGATTTTTCTTACTGTAACAAAAGAACATAAATCAAACTCATATGTTCGCATCATTGCTAATCAGATGACTTGTTTTATGTTGCATACGGATTAAATGTCTTCAAAGGGGGCATATTACATAAAAAACTGTGATTTCTAAATAAGCTAATTTCTAAATAATTGGATTCCTCAGAAAAGAAGGAATATGACGAAAATAAACAAGCTATGAAAAGATTATTCAAAAGATGAAATTGTTCGAAAATTCTAAACAAAATCGCAACTTGTAATAAATGCAAATATTTTGATAAACTATGCATTTAGATTAATGCAGCTGAGCTTTACTTTAAATGTTATAGGAAGCTTTAATACAAAAACGGAATGCCATCATGAAATTGTAATCTTTAAAATATATCATAAATATTTGTCTATTTAATCTAATTCAATCGAATATATTTTAACGATAGTAATAAAACTGGTGGGTTGATGTATTTTCTGAAATTTGTTTTATTGCATTTAATAAAAGTTCAGGAAAAAGCAGACGTGCATAAAAATAATATAATAAAAAAATGTTCAAGCTATAAAACAGTGTTTTAGATCAATTTCAGTACAAACATTTTGGTGCATATAAAAAAATTATTAATGTTTACTGCAGATTTTATAATTTATTCTTACTGCTTAGCATAATCGTATGCATCCAATTATATAATTTTATTTCGGCTGTTTAATCGATTAGTATCTAATTACTTTTCTATTTTCAAACAGTTAAGAGATGAAATATTTTTATTGAACTATTGAGCTATTAAAACTGGTTGGCTATTATATTTTGAAATATATTTCATCAGTAAAAATCTATTTTAAATTTTGATAATATCAATATATATAATCTAAATCTGTAGCCAAATATTCCCCGTTAGCAGAAGAACTTTTTTCATTCAGATTTATACTCATCCGACCGTTAAATTTGATTATTTATCTAAAGTTCATGTCTAGCTAAACGAAATGTGTGGTTACACTTATAAAAAACTTTTTCTTCTAAATTTACAGCTTCAGGTTAATAAAATTTACAAATTTCTAATTTCTATTCTACTATAAGTTGATTTAATAAATTTCTCAATTTCTCAATGATCATTCTTACGAAAAAATCGCTTTAGCATTTGTCTGCATAATCGATTAAATCAGCAGTGTATTAATTATTGACGAGTGAATAAAGCTTTAAAATCGATTCAAACTGGGCAGCTATTAACTTACATTCTGAATGCGTTGATTGTGTAGATATAGTACTGCATCTACGAAGGTTTCCAAAGGCTTTCTTATCAATTTGAACACTACTGCGTCTTGGTACACGACTTTTGTAGCCGCTGAAAGCCTCATTACCACATAACTTTCCAGGAATATCGGCTGTTTCACCTGGTGCATTTGCCATTTTAACCGTCAATTCAACCGCGCAATTCAAATCTAGGGACAACTGATGTCAGCCTCTTGGCCAAGACACAAATAGCAGAACTCTTTGTCAACTCTGATCGGATGTGTGCAGCCACACTATACAAATACTAAATTTTATGGGATCCAGAAAATACAGCGAAGGTAATTTGTGATCGTAAAAAATTCTCGAGGCTGTTTTGCAGTTTCCTCTCACATCTCTACGGATTGTTACGAGCATGTCATTGGCTATTGGCACTGAACTGAAAACTCTATTAGAGAAAAACTAATAGCTATCCTTGGCTCTCCTATAAAGGAGAACGGAGATAGTAACGAAGGCTATAAATAAACTACCTCGATGATTGCACTGGAAATTTTCAACAGCTATTTATATTAATCAATTAAACGAATATATAAAATACTTATATGAAGGTCTATACTACTTGATAAAACACAGTAATAAGCTTGACATTATTTAGAAGATTCCCTGAAGAGAGCTCCTAGTTGTTTTGAAATAAATAATAAACTTCAATAATAAAATAAAGTATTCTAGATTAATTATTCAAACATAAACTCTAAGCATATCAATAAAAATATATGTTGTATAACGTTCTTGCTCAGAGGTTAAGGGGAGCAGATGTTGTGATAAATTATTTTACTTTGGACCTCTCTAAGGATAGATAAATAAAATATATCACAACTTGCGCGAAGAAAACTATTTCGCTTTATAATTTGAACTAAAGTAAGCAGTTGTTAAAACTTACTAAACAGAAATATATCACTCATAAAATACTATATTGCCAAAATTACATTTCAGTTTATCTTAGAGCAAAAATATGTATATTTATATATATTATTCATAATAATTATAATTATAATTATAATGTTAATCTTTTATTTTGTTGATATTTATTTTTAAAATCTATATACGATTTAATTATGTAAAACTAATATAAATATAATAAATAAAAAAATTACGTACTTACAAAGTTTGTTATTTGAAATCTATAATTTTAGGATATTTGTAATCGATATATGATCAAGATACCAACCCTATCGATTGTTTTATCTTTTGTTTATCGCTTCAGTTAAATGAACAAGTTTTGACAAACTTTTTTAAATTCGAAAATCAGACATTAATCTTTTGTATTGTTTCGTCTTTACAGATATTGATTATTGGTTAATAATTTAATATTAAATAAAAGTTATTATACTTTTTTAACAACTTTACAACCCATTCAAGCATTTAAAATCACTTTATATAATAGCTATAATACTAAATGAAATACTCTGCTTTCTCAAACAACATTATAAGATTATAACACACAGAATAGATTGAAACAAGTTAATTATTCTTCCAATCACAAAGTTAAATGCACTGAAAATAAATTTGACAAATATACAATCAAAAGTAAATACATATATCTGCTATACTATTTCTTTTCTAATTCTGTGTAGCAACCTCTTTTTTTGATTTTGACGAGGAAGAACAGAGGCAATTTCAAAAGTATGAAAATATTATTTTTGCATTTTATATTTATATAGATTTAATCATTATTTAATTTAATTATTTTAATATTAGTTTGTGTTATATTTATATATTGTATTTGTAAATATTTACTTAATTTAAAATAGTTAAAAATTAATTTTAAAATTAAATGAAATTTATTGAATTTATTTCCAACAATATTCATTTACAATTTAAACATTTTCGAACCCCAAATGATTTTGGAAGAGATGATTAATGTAAAAGAGTTTTAAATGCATTATTTAAATTATGGCTCTAGTTCTGAAATTATGTTGATGGTTGGGATGCTGAAGTTCAATATATTATATACTTCAAAATTTTGATCATTATATTTTCATAATTTACAGAGGTTTTGACAAAGTTACGAAAAGTGATAAATTTCTTACTTTTTTCATAAAATATTTATTTGTTGAGATTGAACATTATTTGAGCCAAATATTTTTCTTTAATAATTAAAGAACAAAAAAATGAATTAAAACCTCAAAAAATTAAATTTAAAAAAAGATTCTAAAATGTGAATCACAATTTATTAAAGTTTAATTATATATATCATTATACAAATTTTTATAAAATATTAAAATATATTATGCAAAAAAATGTAAAATAAGTTTTGACCGCATATTCCCACCGATGAACGTGATACACTGGACTAGACAAAACTGGATTATGCGAAATTGTCTGAGTGTATTTCTACAAATAAAGTAATAATAATCTAGATTTTTAACTAAAATTTAATGGAATTTCTTATAAGTGCTAATTAAAATGAATCATTAAAATACTATATAAATAATTTAGTAAAACAAACAATGATTTAATGATTCTTTAATTCTCTTTAGTTGTTTGAAATTTTGTTCTAGAACTATCTGTATTCCCCCAGTTAGAAAAAATAAGTTGAAATAAATTAAAACAGTTGAATCCTAAAGTGTCACATGCTTCACTGATTATTTCAATTTTTAGATCAAGTCGATTTAATTATTCTCAATATCTTACTGAGTCTATAATAAAAGCTGCCGTTAGCTACATTTTATTGTGTATTTCATTTACAAAAGTAAAACATGTTCAATAACCATACACAATAATTATTCCACACTCTAGTATACCCATATATAATATGCGAGGACGCAGTATAAAACTATTCGTGCCTAGTTTCCCACAATTAAAAGTAGAATTGTTATAATTATATATCAAATGTATTTTGAATTTTTACATATGAACAGCAGCACACGAATGTTCAACAGAAAATCAATAATTAAAATGTTTCCCTTTTGGAATCAATCACAGAAGAATAAAAAAAAACTTTAATTTGTATCGTAATTGAAACTACTTGGAAACGAACCATTATTTCAAAGTTACTGTACCTACATTGGCTACATTGGCTATTTGTAACCAGGACACCTTACTGCGTATAGATTATTCCGAATGTCTTTTACAAATGAAATAAATACTCACATAGATTATCATTATTTCAGAAATAGCTTTTATCAATATAACTATTAGACTTGGTATGCTTTTATAACTATAACCGTTTGATTTGTCGATTTTTGTAAATATAAAGGACGTCCTTTTTATAATATTTTCGAGTTTATACAAAATTCAACTTCAACTTCAACAATAAAATATAAATGGAAATATCTTTTTTAAATAGATCGGTAAAATATAATAAAGGTAATCAAAAAAATATCTGTATAACATTCACCTCTAAAACTAAAAAAATCGAAGGTATCGAACTTACAGACGTTTCGAAAATAAATATTTATCAGTTTAAAAACAAAAATAAATCGAATTAAAATAAATTTTATTTGTTTTCGTAATTAGATTTTATTTATTATTTTAATATCGGTAATGTTTTATCCAATATGTGACCATAATTATCTCTACAATCATTCTTTTTTTACTCCAAAGATGTTACAACATATGAAAGTCCCGAATTTGAAGAACTTTTGGAATGGATCTGGTGAAGCACCGGAATTTTTCCTTTTCTACTTCCACAGGGAACGGGTCTACAGAATTATATCACGAAACCATTCGAGCATTTCCGTGACCTCTCTGGGGACTCCTGACGAAACTTTAATTACTATCAAACACAGTGAATCCACATTTCCGGCACAGTTCATCAGTTGTGGTAAATATGTTATCGAAACTAACTATAGCGATATAGATTGAATTAAAAATAAAAACATTTTAAAATCAAATCAATCTGTTCTTTTTTAATTGTATCAGTTGAATTATTGTAAACAACATCAATAAATTTAATTTCAATTATTCTCTTTTTCTACCCAAAACTTCTTTAATTTCTAATAGAAAAAACATGAATTCATTTCTTCCTTTTTATATAAAAATATGTCAATTATTTAAAATTCTACGCAAAATGATAACTTGTTTACCTTAAAACGCATTTATTACATTTAGAGTTTACAAAATTGAACTTAAGTTTTTTAATTTATTCATTTAAAGTATAAAAGATTAATTTGAGAGAAATCTCATTCAAATTAATATATTTTTTTAATATTTATACAACATACTTTTAAAGCTAAGTAAAAACTTTACTCATTACCAGTCAGAAAATATTGTTTCAGTTTTTTTCATTATAACTTGAATTTTAATATTTATTCAATAAATTACTTCAAATATATATTTTGATTGATTACATTATTTTTTCTATCAGGCTCAAAATCTGGACTGATTCAACTACGAAAGAAGCTGGAGTTAAGGATGCATTACCCCAATCAACGCTTTCCCTTCATGACTGACTTCTCCATGGTAACGGGGAACTCTCCCAGCCTGCAACTGCAAGAGGAGCTCATGAGACGACCGCCACAGCTGCAGCCCTCCTGGGATCCTCTGTTATCCTCGGTTAGACAGCTGGAACCATTTCAGTGCATGATGCCGCAGATAAAGGAGCAGCAGCTCAATGAGGAAGTTGCTACCGAACCTGTTTTGGAAATAGTGGATAAGCATCCAAGCGAGGTAGATTATTGCACATGGGTCCTCCATCTTACTGTTGAATGTTAACTAACTATAAACTTGAAAGAATCCTCATTGTGTTTCTTATCATGAGGTTTATATTTATATTAAATAAAATATTAACTGAAGAAAAGTAACATCCAAACGTTTGTAAAATTAGAATTTTTCATCTAAAATTTAATTCAATCTGGTTTGTATTTTAGCGGATCATTTTACCCAGAGACTGTTTTTTGTATATTTTATAGAAGAAACATAATTGAAGATATTCCTATTTATAGATTATCTTGCAACAAATACTTTTTGAAGTAGGACGAATTCGAGAAACCACTGCAAATTTAGAAATAACTTTGTCGAAAATGAAGAAAGAAAGTAAAAAGGTCAGTTTAAATATATTACTATAAAAAAAACAGTAAAAATTAGTTTTAAATAATTCTGCTTCTAACTATAAAGCAGATTTTCTCTTATAGATTGTATATTTTATTTTACCTTTTCGCTCGTTGAATTCGTTATTGCACTATGAGCGGATATTTAATAGTATTTATACTTACAGAAAATTCTATCTCGTCAGAAAAAAATTTTGGTAAGGAAAAAGTAATATTTTATAATATATAAATATAAAAAGAATTTAAAAATGCATTGTTGCAATCATCATAATGGAGCTCAAGCTAGATAGCCTTTTACTGTTTTCTCTTATTAAAGAATTGAGAAATATCTTGATTTTCATGAAAATACATATTTTATGTAAATTAACATATAACCCTTTTTTCGTCCTTATGAAAAAATGTTGCATACCATTATAATTATCTAAGAGTTTTCTATACATTACAAAAAATTAGATGGATATAAGTAAAAGTGTTTACTTTCCAGATACATTTGAATATAGACAATTAGTAACCTTATTTGGTGTGCAATGCAACAATTTTTTCAAAAAGAGCGATAAAAAGAGTTATTTGTTAATTTACCTAAAATTATATATTTTCATGAAAACCATAGATATTTATCTATTTTTAATCTAGCTTGAACTACATTATCATGCATGTTGAAATTCAATTAATTATATATTTCTAAAATATACAAATATTTGATTTCAAAAATTTCAAAATGATAAAGAATATTATATTATTAGGAGTGTGTCTCGATGATATATTATAATATATATAGTTTTCTTCTTGCCTAAATTTTCCTTCACAGGTCTATTTTTGGGGGTCTGTCCCACGGACTACATCGAGACATCTCAAATATAAAATTGTAATGTATTAATTATCCATAAATTGAAGCAAAAATGTACAGAAAACAATAAATAAATAATGAATTTATTTATTTATTGAAATGGATAAAATGGAAAAAATGGAAAAAATATAAATATTGTTTGTATTACATCTCAGATTACATAAATTACATATTTTAGATGTTGATAAACCGAAAAATATATGATACTTAAATATAAAAGTAAACTTTAGGCTGAGATTGTTGAGAATTAGCAATACAAATATTAAAAGGGGATAAAAAGTATTATTTTTAATTACATCAGTAACATTTATTTATTTTGAAATATTGTCGGAAATGATAAAAACTGATATTACATATTTTATAAAAGAAATTTTGTATAATACCATTTTTTCAAATGTACACAAAAATTGAAAATACATAAATAAAATAAAAATAAAATAAAATGAAATTCATAAAATTTGAAAAACAGATTGAATGACAAAAAAATAAAATTGAAATATATACCTAACATTTAAAATATATGGAGAGATAACCTTCAAGTTTGAGACAGTTCAATAAATCAAGATTTCAGAATCCACCAAAC